>VXBR01000027.1:13643-35596 GCA_013400215.1 Cisticola juncidis | reverse complement strand
CCACCCAGTGGGAGGAGACAAAGCCTTTCCATGGGATAAAACAGCAACCCCAAACCCCAAGGGAGCTGTTTCCCCTGGATTCCCAGAGGAATTGGGATAAAACAGCAATCCCAAACCCCAAGGAAGCCGTTCCCACTGGATTCCCAGAGGACTTGGGATAAAATCAGCAATCCCAGACACCAAGGGAGCCGTTCCCACTGGATTCCCAGAGGAATTGGGATAAGACCAGCAATCCCAAACCCCAAGGGAGCTGTTTCCCCTGGATTCCCAGAGGAATTGGGATAAGACCAGCAATCCCAAACCCCAAGGGAGCTGTTTCCCCTGGATTCCCAGAGGAATTGGGATAAGACCAGCAATCCCAAACCCCAAGGGAGCTGTTTCCACTGGATTCCCAGAGGATGACGGGACCCTTTTCTTGAGGATCATGTCTGCTCCAACAGAGCCACATCTGTCACTCTGGGAGGATTTATTTTTAAGTTTACTGCTTCCAACACCCTGACCAACAGGGGGTCAGGTTTGCATTATGACTCTGCCAGTGCTCCTTTGTGCTATTGCATTTATCTTATTTTATTTCTGTTTTTTTTTTTCTTTCTTGTTGTTTGCCCTCTATGAAATTGTATTTCTGACTTGGAGTCTCACTGGTTTTGCTTTCAAACCAGCAGGAGGGGCTGGCACAGGGCACTGCAGACACTCCCTGTCCCCACTGCCCTCTCCCAACCCCACAGCCCTCACTCCCATCCTCCAGATGGAATCCCACATTTTTACACCCACTGGAGTGATCCAGTTCACAGCTGAGATGTGAAAGGGCAGAACCAAGGGATGGAGGAGGCTGGGAATGGGAACAGCCCTGGGGATACACCCAAATCCTGAGCAGGCTGCTACAGCTCCTGTCCAACACTCAGCCATGTGTTAGGTAATAAATATTCACAAAACAAACTGTTCCAAAAGCATTTCATGCCCTGACAATCACCTTTTACCTCTTGGCCTGAACTTCTCTTGCAAGACAAGCTCAGGTTGAAACCTGTAAGCCAATATTTACCAGCTGAGGGCTTAATTTGGAGTTAATCTGCACCAAAGGATGAAAAACAAACATTAATATGTATTTAATGCAATGCAAGCATTTAAATGGATCATTAAGCTACCAAATACCTGAAGAGCTAAAATTATAGAAAAGATTTTACAAGAAAATCTTCATTTGAGATTCCAGCAGCACACATTAATGCAGTGAAAGGCTTCTGCATATCAATAGAAATGAACCAAAACAGCCATTCCAAAGTAATTATCCTAATGATAATCCACAATTAAAATGCTTTCTAAAGGGGACTTGCAATAAAAATGTAATTGGTGATCAGGAGAAGATGCTGGTGCAGGCAGCAATTCTTGTGCTGTGAACAGCAGCACAGACAAATGTGATTTTGGAATTCAAACAGGAGATTCAGACAAGGGCAGAGCCCAGCTTTAGGCTGAGACCAGCCCAGAAGTGACACAAGACTGCAGCTGTTATGGAAAAACATAGGAGAGTCTCTTCACTCACCCCCCAAGCTCAGGAGCTGATGAAATTCAGCTCAGCCTAAAGGTGTGAGCCCAGCTTAAGGCAGGGGGAAGGTCTGACCCTCACCTGGCACAGGTAAAACAACAGGAGCTTTGGAAAAACACCAGGAGCTTTGGAAAAACAACAGGAGCTTTGGAAAAACAACAGGAGCTTTGGAAAGGAGGGTGGGAACATGGACAGTAAAATTCCCAGATGTGCAGAGGAGGCCACCAAGGTGACCAAAGGCATGGATGATCCCTCCTGTGAGGAAAGGCTGGGAGAGCTGGGATTGTTCAGTCTGGAGAAGGCTCTGGGCTGACATCAAGGTGGCATTGGAGGGAACCTTCAGGAGAGCTGGAGAGGGACTGGGGACAAGGGATGAGGGACAGGACACAGGGAATGGCTTCACTGCCAGAGGGCAGGGATGGATGGGAGACTGGGAAGGAATTCCTGGCTGGGGGGGCGGGGAAACCCTGGAATAGAATTCCCAGAGAAGCTCTGGCTGCCCCTGGATCCCAGGCCAGGCTGGACAGGGCGTGGAGCAGCCTGGGACAGGGGAAGGTGTCCCTGCCAAAGGAATGAGTTGAGTTTTAAGCTCCCTTCCAACCCAAACCATTCCATGATTCTAAATTTGACTTGGCATATGTAACATCATCTCTCCCTCCCATTCACCCACAAATTCAACAAAGCCAGAGATGAAAGAAACACATTCCAAATAACAATATGTGAGTGTGGACAGCACAAAGACACCCCAGGGAGATTTATTTCAAAGCCAACACTCTGCCTTACCACAAACCAAGGAATTCCATGATCCTGCACCTGATGGCAAATAAAACCCTCTCCAGTTATTTACATTCTGCCATAAAACCTTGGTTTATATTGGGCAGAGATACAGACTCCAAAGCCTTGTCCATAATATATATTATGGACATATATTTATATTTATATTTATATTTATATTTATATTTATATTTATATAACATAAAAATACCCATCCCTGTGGTACCAGCACAGCTCAGAGCACATCATTCTGCTCATGCTGGGGCAGCTGAATCCCTGCTCCAGCCTGGAGGAGGGATTGTCCCTTCCCAGACAAGCTCCCAGAGAATATCAGTGCTGACAGGAGCAGCTTGTTGCACCAGCTGCTGTGCTGCATTTAGAGAATAAATGTGTTTAACCACACAGAGAGGAAAGGAAATTATGTCACATCCACCACAGAGCTGCTCATCCAAGCATCCAGAAAAGGAATCTTTTCCATTTAGCTACTCACAGGACACCCTGCAACCACAGCATCCAGCCACGCTAATGAGGAGATTGAGCTCCGGTGCTTAATGAAATTAGCAGGGATAATTTGGAATTTCCCTGCACAAGGGCTCTGTTTTCACCTCTGTAAGCAGCAGGAGCTGCCTAATGATGCAGGAGCATCATGTCAAGGAGGTAACCTGAGGATAGAATGTGTTAAACGAGCTCTGGTAGGGTCCAGCTACAGGTTCTCTACTAAAATGTGTANCCCACCACTGACATCTCTCCTTAATTTTGACTTCAAAATGTGAATGCTCATAAACCACTTTTCCTTATTTATTTTCTTTTTCTCCTTAATTTTGACTTCAAAATATGAACACTCAAAAACCACTTTTCCTTATTTATTTTCTATTTCAAAAGGCACCATCCCTAATGGAAAAGCATTTAAAAAAAACCATCCCCCAAACCAAACCCCACAGAAATATCGTGGCTGAAGGTGCTGACAGAAAGTGCCAGAATGGTTTGTGAGAGCTTGGCAGACATTCCTTCTGAAATCTCTCCCTGGAACATATGGGATGTTCCTCACTGATAAGTTTTAAGTCGTTATTTAAAAAAAAAAAAGAAAAAAAAATAAGATAGTTCAATCTAAAATGACGCTTTAATTTGCAAATTTTGTGCAGAATGCACAATTTATGCCAATAATTAGCATTTTAAAAGGCTGTGCAATGCTGTCTGGTATTTCTTGAGGGTGTGAGTGAGATTTACTGAAGCTCATGAAGTCTTGTGTCCCCTTTGGAGGAAATATTTCATATTCTTGGCTGCCAATTAGAGCAGGACTTATGGAATGAACATCTCTGCACTGTGACCTGAGCTGAAGTTAATTCCATATAACCCCTGTGTCTATGGAAAATGGAAGAGGGAGAAAGATAAAGCAGAAAAAAATTTAATAATTCCAAGGGTGAAGTTTTATTTCTGGTCACTGTTGATACAGCAGTTTATACTGATATGGTTTCTGCATTCCCAGTGTATTTCACCCCACAAAAATAGAATTTTTTTCCATTTATTTAGGTGACTAAAAGGGCTGAGGATCCTTTTCCTCTCTGCTTTGAATTGCTGACTCTTAATGTGAATAACAGAGCAGTGAAGTGGCAAGAAGGGGCTGGGGAACTGCAGGTTGGTGCTTTGAGGTGACAAATGACACCCAAGTGCCATCAAAAGGTTCACCCTGGCACCCCAGAGGGCACTGGGGTGACACAAAGAGCTGTGGGGACACAGGAGGCTGATGGTGGCACAGAGCACTGACCTGGAGTGTCATTTTGGAGGCAAAGGGAGGGTGACAAAGCTCCCACCACAAAATCCCAGCAATCCCAGAGGAGCCACTGGGTTTGTCAGTGTTCCTGCCAGTGCTGATGGACCCTGGAGCTGTTTGGGACACACCTCTGTAATTAACATTAATTTTATCTGTAATTAACACCTTTCCAGCCTCCTCTTTCAGCTAATGAGGATTCCTCAATGCCCCCTTGTCCCCCCACAGCTGTCATCAGGACTTTACAGTTTTTCCAAGATTCAAAACCACTTTTCCAGGTGCATGAAATCCCAGATTGCTTGGGGTTGGAAAGGACTTGAAAACAAAGAAATCCCAACCCCTGGCATGAGTGAGGATGGCACCCACGAGGCCAGGACCCCAAACTGGCCTTCAACATTCCCAGGAATGGAGCAGCCACAGCTCTGGGCCAACACCATTCCCAAGAGATATTTGCAAACCACTTTTCACAGAAGATGTGAATGAAGAGATTTCACAGCCTTTTGCTCACATTTTGCTTTTCAGCCAGGCTCTGTGCACACAACTCCACCAGCAGTGTCACAGCTTCATCCCTGAAGGGCTTCTGCCCTGTTAGGAATGACAACATTCCTGTGTCTCCCCAGTCCCCCTCTTTTACAGTTTGTTTGCCCACTATCCCAAAAAACAGCTCTGAGAGATTCTAGTCCAAAATTAACCTTCCCACACCTCTTATTCAGAAATGTTCTGCTCAGTTCCTTCCCAGTTGTGACACATTTAATTCACCCAGGGACCATTTGGAAAAAACCTTCCTGACCAAATGAGAAACCTCTCCCTGCTCAGCAAAGCCACCACAGGAGCCAGAATTCCACAGGGAATCCTTTAGGCTGGAAAAGACCTCCAAGGTCAACGAGTCCAAGCAGCTGAGGATCCTTTTCCTCTCTGCTTTGAATTGCTGACTCTTAATGTGAATAACAGAGCAGTGAAGTGGCAAGAAGGGGCTGGGGAACTGCAGGTTGGTGCTTTGAGGTGACAAATGACACCCAAGTGCCATCAAAAGGTTTATCCTGGCACTTTGTCCCCAGCCCAGAGGTCTCAGTGCCACCTCCAGGAATTCCTTGGACACCTCCAGGGATGGGCACTCCAAACCTCCCAGGGCAGCCCCTTCCACTGCTCAACAACCCTTTCCATGAAGAAATTCCTCCTGATTGATTCCTCCAAGCTGAACCTTCCCTGGTGCTCTTGACCACTTCCCCAAAAGTCTGATGATAAAACCAGAATAAATCTTTGCTCTTCTGCCTCACAGCTGCTCTCCCTAAGTCCACACATCCCAATAAACATAAAAAATACTGTACCCACAGCACGAAGATTAATGACTCAGGAGAAGAGGAGGAGAAGGGAAACAGGGAAAGATTCAGCCCAACCCAAAAGCTCTGCTGCCACTCACAAGAGGCTGCTCCCAACATTGCAGAGCACTCACATGGCTGAATTCCACAGAGAATCCTTTAGGCTGGAAAAGATCTCCAAGGTCAACGAGTCCAAGCAGTGCCTGATCCCCACTTTGTCCCCAGCCCAGAGGTCTCAGTGCCACCTCCAGGAATTCCTTGGACACCTCCAGGGATGGGCACTCCAAACCTCCCAGGGCAGCCCCTTCCAGAGCTTAACAACCCTTCCCATGGAGAAATTCCTCCTGATTGATTCCTCCAAGCTGAACTTTCCCTGGTGCTCTTGACCACTTCCCCAAAAGTCACAAGTGCTGGTGATAAAACCAGTATAAATCTTTGCTCTGCTGGTTCACAGCTGCTCTCCCTAAGCCCATACATCCCAATTAACAAAAAATACTGTACCCACAGCACGAAGATTAATGACTCAGGAGAAGAGGAGGAGAAGGGAAACAGGGAAAGATTCAGCCCAACCCAAAAGCTCTGCTGCCACTCACAAGAGGCTGCTCCCAACATTGCAGAGCACTCACATGGCTGAATTCCACAGAGAATCCTTTAGGCTGGAAAAGATCTCCAAGGTCAACGAGTCCAAGCAGTGCCTGATCCCCACTTTGTCCCCAGCCCAGAGGTCTCACTGCCACCTCCAGGAATTCCTTGGACACCTCCAGGGATGGGCACTCCAAACCTCCCAGGGCAGCCCCTTCCAGAGCTTAACAACCCTTCCCATGGAGAAATTCCTCCTGATTGATTCCTCCAAGCTGAACCTTCCCTGGTGCTCTTGACCACTTCCCCAAAAGTCACAAGTGCTGGTGATAAAACCAGTATAAATCTTTGCTCTGCTGGTTCACAGCTGCTCTCCCTAAGCCCATACATCCCAATTAACAAAAAATACTGTACCCCCAGCACAAAGATTAATGACTCAGGAGAAGAGGAGGAGAAGGGAAACAGGGAAAGATTCAGCCCAACCCAAAAGCTCTGCTGTCACTCACAAGAGGCTGCTCCCAACATTCCAGAGCACTCACATGGCTGTGTTTTTGATGATCCTTCCTTGGTCCATTTTCTGCCCAATGCCATGCACAACAAACACAATGTGACTAGTCTGGGGTGGCTTGTCCTCCAAGGTGGCTTCTTCTACATAGCCTCTGTGTAGCCTTGTCCCACTGCTGGAAGCTGCAGAGAGAACATTGTCCCCACATCAGTGACATCCTGCAAAGGGCAGGGCCCCCATCTGCTGACAGAAGCTTGGCTTTTGTCAGTCCAGCACATTGAAAACCAGATTATATAATACAGAATCATGAAATTAAGGGATTAGCATCTATTTTTAAATACAGGCACTTTTAAACCGCTGAAAGATTTGAGCAGCCAGGTGATATCAGCCATTTCCACTGCAAAGGGAATTCATTTCAGGTCTGTTTTTAAGAACAACTCTTCAAAAAACAGTTGTGTAAGTGTGCACTCACTTTTACAACCCAAACCCCTTCCCCTGGGTGTCTCAATCAGTGAAATTCCTTCTGTCTCCATCCCACTCCCACAACATGGAATGATCATGGAAATGACCTGGCCACAAAAGTGATTAAGTGTTGTCATCACTTTATCCACTCCAATTAAGAGAGCTGGTTGAAAACCTTTAAAATTTACCATTTTGATGGGGAAAACTTGCTTTATTTGGAGCTGATCCAACCCGAAATTCCTCCAGCCCAGTGGCCAAACCCAAAATCAGTTCCTCAGGGTAGATGTGGGCATTTTCTCCCTGCTGTGCTGACAAACCCAAGGGCACAATGTGTCTCCATCCCCCTCTAGTGACACGCAGGGGACCACACCAGGCACCACTGCTGGCCTCAAAAACTGGAACTAACAACTTATTTTGGTTTTAAAGAGGAGGAAAACACCCCAAACCCACTAAGGGCATTTTGTACCCAAGACAGGTTTTGTTTACCAAGCGAGCTTCTCTTGGATATTTCTCCCCAACAAATCATTTGGGACAGATCTTATTATTTAATTCACATTATCCCAATGGTGTTCTGGATAAATTACTTCAGTTCTTCTGGACCTGAAGCACTGAATGATATTATTTTTTTAGGAAACATTGATTAAGTGTTCACCCAGGAGTTCTGGGGTTAAGAGGGCATTAATTACAGGGCAGAGGGATGGAGATTGAAGTCAGATTTACACCCTGACCTTGTCTCTTCAAGGAACAAACTCAAGGTTCTTGTTCTGGTGTCCTGCACAGGATAAGTTCCCATTTTCTAGGCTGGCTTTTTAATAATCTGCTTTTTCCTTGACAGACACCACCCTCTCTTCCAACCATCTCAGCTTTGCTGCCTTTCTGCCTGAGAGTTTTGAGCTTAAACGAGCCTGAATTCCTACTGGAAATAATTTCTGTCTAAATGCCCTTTCCTGTCAGTTCATACTTCTGTTCCATGAACAGAAAAAAAGCTGGATGGAGGTGGGGAGAGAGAAGGGATGGTCATGTATTTAAGGAATGCATCACAATATGTAAGTACCCAACAGTAAAATTAGGGTTGCTAAAGGAACNCCACTGTAATATTTTCATGTATTTGTTACTTAGCACTAATGCTGCATCCAAACCCATCAAAATACAGAATAAAATAAAAATATAGTAAATCAAATATGTAATGTAAATAGAACAAAATTAAAAATATTCAAGTCTAGTCACAATTATTTACACAGGCTAAGGACTCTGAATACTCGTATAAAGCAAAAAATGCAATGGCTAAATTGGGATACTCACACTAAAACTTGAAATATTTCGGACTTAAAGCAACAAACAACAAATGCTGGCATTTCCAAAACTCTTTAGGAAGTCTGGGATAGATTTACCTTTGGAAAACCCCAATTTTTGGGTAACAGTCCTTGCAATTTTGGATGTGGTGGCATCACTGTACAGGTACACCTCATCCACGCTGTGCCAGTCCACGTGGTTGCGGCTCAGCTTTAGACTGTGGATAGCTGCAGCAAAAAGGAACAACACTGAATTCAGGTGGGGAAAAAGGGAAAAAAAAAGTCTATTTAAACAAAGACAGAGAGAGAAAAGGGTGATTTACACACAGGTTAAAATCTAGAGGTCTGTTATGCCTAAATTTGAGTTATTTCTTACCTTGAGGGAATTTTACAGCTGGGTTTAATCTGAGCAGGACCCTTCACATCATTCCTCTCCCACCCTCGTTTTGGGGTGGGAAGGACCCAAAATATTCCCTTTAAGGGGGCAGGTAAAGGATCCTGAAACACTGAAGGTGGGTGTGATGAGCAGGTGACTGCCCCAGGTATTTTCACCACTAAAAAAAAGCAGAATTTCATCCCTCTCTCCCATGAGAGCTGCTCTGCTCTAACACAGAGGCTCTCAAGGCTCCCTTGCTGAAAGGCTCCGTTGCATTTCCTCCCTTTCAGAAATATCTCAGAGCTGGAAATGCAGCTCAGTGAGCTCTGAATGAGCAATTTCTGGCACACAACAGAACCAAGCTCTTTCAAAAGCCACTAAGAGCCCCGGCAGTCGGGTTTTTTTCTGTGCCTGATTGTTTTTTTCCAGATTTGGAGCTGATTGAGCTCAGCCCGACCTCATGACACACAGCCTGACTGTCAGGATTAAACAACAGGCACGTTGTGAAGCAAATCAAAATCATCTCGGGTTTGGAGCTTGCAGGAGCCAAGCAGTGCCACAGCAGAGCTGCAGTAATTTGGATTTCACCAAAATGTGCTGCTGAGGTCTTGTTGGATGAGGGATGCACAGCATTTGGAGAGCTGACAACAGCAATGGCCCTGTGACCAAAGAAATGGTGATTTTACTGTCACTGCTCTTGCTGGAAAGTCCAAAGTCATGGAGAACACCCAGAAGGGCTGTTTTGGGTTGTTTTTTCCATAGCAGAGCTCTAACCTGTCTCCTCCTTGAATCACCCAAACAAATTTTTTTATACTCTTCTAAAAACATTCTGAGAAAGCCTCAGCCCTCAAAATTTTCAATTTTTACTCTGCTACAGCACAAACCAGCCACACTCAGACACTGTGACCTCTCTCCTGCAATAGTTTTTGTTTCTTTGCCAAAGCAGACACACTTGACAGAGACTGATGAAAAACGAAACGAAATCTGTAAGGAGCACAGGGATTAAGAGAGGATTAGCCCTTGTGTTGTGGTAAACAACTGATTCACCAAAATAACAGGAATTACACGATTGTTTTACACTGACAGAGCAAGAAGAGGAAAGAAATTGAAGAGCAGAAATGCTCTGTGTCCAGGAAGTCTTCAAGAATTATTCCCTCTGCATTCTGCAAAATCCCTCTCAGAGTGTGACCCTGGGGAAGCAGAGGAGGGATGGAAGTTTGATGGCTTTGGAGCATCAAAGGTGTTGTGTCCAAACAGTTGGAGGATGTTGAGTTCAATGTCCAAAAACAAGAAGAGGAAGAGATGTGGTTGAATTTCTCATTACCACTGGAAAATAACAGCAGTTTGTGGAGGAGTGATCCTCAAATTTCTTCTGGAAGGAACACAAAGGACCAAGTGGCTTTTCCCAACCCTTAATTATTCCCATTAATTATTCCCACTTGGGAAGAACAAATTCCTCACTTTCATGCTGCTCCTCCTGAACATGGACAATGAAGGATTATCAACATCAACTACACAATTGGAAGCACCAAAAGACTTCAAATTTAAGTTCAGCAGGGCCAAGGGTGAGGTCCTGAACCTGGATCAGGGCAATCCCAGCACAAATCCAGGCTGGAGGGAGAAAGGATTGAGAGCAGCCCCAGGAGGATTTGGGGTGCTGGTGGATGAGGAGATAAACATGACCCAGCCACGTGTGTCTGCAGCCCAAAAGTGTCCTGGGCTGCATCCAAAGGAATGTCACAGCAGAGAGCTGGGGGTGCTCAGTGTGGAGAAGAAAAGGGTCCAGAGAGAGCTCAGAGCCCCTGCCAGGACCTGAAGGGACTCCAGGAGAGCTGGAGAGGGACTGGGGACAAGGGACGGGGGGACAGGACACAGGGAATGGCTTTTAACTGGAAAAGAGGAGATGGAGGTTGGATATTGGGAAGGAATTCTTGGCTGTGAGGATGAGGAAGCCCTGGCACAGAGCAGCTGTGGCTGCCCCTGGATCCCTGGCAGTGCCCAAGGCCAGGCTGGACGGGGTTTGGAGCACCCTGGGACAGTGGAAGGTGTCCCTGCCATGGCAGAGGGGTGGCACTGGAGAGGCTTTCAGGTCCCTTCCAACCCAAACCATTCTGGGATTCCAGCGAATATTCAGCACTACTTTGCATACTTTATAACACTTTCAAAAGAGATCCTTAAAAATTTGGTCTGCTGTTAACAAAACACCACATGAAAGTGGCAGTGACCTTGAGCAGGACCAAACGTGTCCCTTGGCTGCAGAATAACTCATTTGAGATGTGCAATCAACATCCACACTGCATTCAAGCTGAGAAAAATTTCTTACAGCACTAGGACTATGAACTCTTCCCTTCTACACAGAAACAGAACAAACCCAAAAAATTTCATGTGTTGGTCCTTGCTCCTCAGTTTTCCTTTACACAAAATATCAGGAGTTTTTTAGGTAAGTGGCAAGATCTAAAAGAGGCATATGGACAATGCTTTCCACAGAATCTACCAATTTTCCAATAAGGTAATTAATTTTGCAATTTTAATTGACATATTTATATTTCATTTTGATTCTCTCTGTGAATTTTGCTCAACAACGCATTCTCTGCTTTGCTTTGGAGCTTTTTTTGCCCCCTTTCTTCCCCTTTTTTTCTTTTTTACCAAAAATCTTTGGTAAGATTCTTGTCTTCACTTTTTAATTTCTATAAACACTGTGACATCTCTTCATCCTCAAACCCTGGATGTGATGTCCACAAACCTTTTTCCTCAGGCTGGACAGGGCTTGGAGCATCCTGGTCTAGTGGGAGGTGTCCCTGCCCATGGCAGGAGGCTGGAATGAGATGGGCTTTAAGGGCCCTTAAAAAATAAACATTTCTGGGATTCGATGCTGTGATTATTCGACAGTGAAGAGATTTTTAAAACCCTTGAGAATTCAACCAAAAGCAGCTTCTGCTGCTGACAGCCTCAGGGGGTGTTGAGAGTGAGACAGGAAACACAAAAATGTGTCTTTGGGGAGGATTTGACAGCAATCTGAAAAGAAACATGCTTAAAAAAATAGAAAAATATTCAAACTGCGCTTTGCAGGCATGGGAAATCAAGGACTGACAGTGCTGGTTTGAAACTGAACCTGAGGAAGGGAAAATGATGTTTCCTGAGGATGAGGAGAGAGCAGCACTCACATTCCCAGTGCAGAAGGAGCAGTGGGTGTCCTGTGGAGCTCCAGAGGGGCTGAGCCTGGGGCTGTGCAGGGCAGGAGGTGTCACAGCCTGGCTGAGGGAGCCACAGGGCAGGGGACAGAATTGAGATGAGGCAGAGTCTTGGGTTGCAATGAGAGATGTAACCAAAATCATCTGTTCTATCACCATCTGCTGAAAACATTTGGGAAGGAGTTTTCTTCATCTCTCCTATAACCCACTCCTCATAACTCCAGGGTGTTTTCTGTGAATGTGCAGCTGTTAAATCCAGCTGGGACAGGGCTCTTTATCCCTTCCAGGACCCATCCTCCCTCCAGGGGATATCTGCTGTTAATGGGCCATCGAGGCTCCCTGCATTACTGATAAAATTCCATCATCCCACTGTGAGATGCTCCACCCAGTGGGAGGAGCCAAGAATTCCCACCTGGATAAAGCCTGGGATTCAGAGCCCAGCACAGCCTGTGTGCTCTGCATTCCCACCTGGATAAAGCCTGGGATTCAGAGCCCAGCACAGCCTGTGTGCTCTGCATTCCCAGAGGAACACCAGACCCATCTCACCCCCCTGCACCTCCAGAGGAAGCTGCCCCTGCTCCAGGACCATCCCTGCTCCCACAGAGCCACAGCTGGCACTGCAGGAGGGCTGGGCTGGGCTGCAGTGCCCTGACCCACAGGGAAGGGTTTTAAACTAAAGGAAGAGAGATTTAGATTAGATGTAAGGAAGAAATTCCTTACTCAGAGTGCTGAGGCTCTGAGGTTACCCAGAGCAGCTGTGGCTGCCCCTGGATCCCTGGAAGTGTCCAAGGCCAGGCTGGACAGGGCTTGGAGCACCCTGGGACAGTGGAAGGTGTCCCTGCCATGGCAGGGGGAGGAATGAGATGGGATTTAAGGTCTGTTCATTTCCACAGTAAGCAGGGATTTTGCTTGATTCTGCAGCAGAACTGTAACGTGAAGCATCCTGAACTCATCCCAACACAAGCCCAGAGCATTCACAGAGCTCCAAGTATGGGAATTCATTTTAACCTTCCCTGATTTCTAAACTTTTTTCTAAGGCTGGATCTGCAGCCTCTCATGCATTTCTCATATTTTCATCTCAGAAACAGCTGCTGAGAATGGTTTAGATGGGATATTGGGATTTTGGGAAGGAATTCCTGGCTGGGAGGGTGGTGATGCCCTGGCACAGGGTGCCCAGAGGAGCTGTGGCTGCCCCTGGATCCCTGGCAGTGTCCAAGGCCAGGCTGGACAGGGCTTGGAGCAGCCTGGGATAGTGGAAGGTGTCCCTGCCATGGCAGGGGGAGGAATGAGATGGGATTTAAGGTCTGTTCATTTCCACAGTAAGCAGGGATTTTGCTTGATTCTGCAGCAGAACTGTAACGTGAAGCATCCTGAACTCATCCCAACACAAGCCCAGAGCATTCACAGAGCTCCAAGTATGGGAATTCATTTTAACCTTCCCTGATTTCTAAACTTTTTTCTAAGGCTGGATCTGCAGCCTCTCATGCATTTCTCATATTTTCATCTCAGAAACAGCTGCTGAGAATGGTTTAGATGGGATATTGGGATTTTGGGAAGGAATTCCTGGCTGGGAGGGTGGTGATGCCCTGGCACAGGGTGCCCAGAGGAGCTGTGGCTGCCCCTGGATCCCTGGCAGTGGCCAAGGCCAGGCTGGACAGGGCTTGGAGCAGCCTGGGATGGTTGAAGGCGTCCCTGCCATGGCAGGGGGAGGAATAGATGGGATTGAAGGTCCCTTCCAGCCCAAGCCCTTCTGGGATTTCAGTTTGGGACTGAAGGCCAAGTCCTTGGAGATGAGGCCAAATGTTGGGTTCTTTTATAACCAGAACTTAGAAATGAAACATTTTCCAGGAATACCAACCAAGACAGACACCTACAGTGTGAGCACATGAAAACCTCAGCTCTGCTGGAGACGGAAGATGGGATCAAGAAAAGATTTCTTTTAGCTAAAGAAATCAATGGTTACTGTCACACAAACCTCCAGTTTCAATAAGACAAATGAACACTGAGGGAAAAAAATCCCCCCTGAAGAGCTGAAATACAAAAAATGAACCATAAAACACAGAGCAGATATCTCTAAAGCCTTGCAGGAGCTGATCACAATTTGGCTTTTGACTCATCTTGAGTCAAAGGAATGGAGAATAACTGAGGAGCAGAAAGCCTGCACTGTTTATGCTCGTGGCAAGGAACCCGTGGAGAAGGCAGGGATGTGCTCATGGAAACATCCTGGAGGAGCTGGACACCTCCTGGGCCAACTGCTCACAATTAAACACCTTTCTTAATTAAATACTGCTTCTCTACCTGATGCTTTCATCCACCTGCCAAGACCACAGCACTGGGTGGATCTTTTCTCCCCAGAATTTGATGGTGCTAAAGTCAAAATCAATGCAGGGAAAAGCATCTTTGAAGTGCTGAGGGCTGACACTGCCTCCAAGGACAAAGGCACTGTCACTCCAGGCAGGATAAAGACCACAGGATGGATACAGACTCTCCAAACCTCTCCTGCCTTCTTTTTTATCCCCAAGGATTTTTAAGTTCATCTGTCTTGCGAGCAGCAAGTGCCACACAAAAGCCTGACACATGGTACAGGGAGCTGAGAGAATAATTTGGCTGCTGTTGTTCCTTCTGAAATGACTCTCAGGTTCTGGTACACAAACCTGTAGATTTAATAACTTTTTCTTACTTATTTTTTTTAAAAGAGCCATTAAAAAGGCCATTGCTCTTCATTAAAAATGCCTCACATTGCTGTCATTTTTACATTTCACTTCACCACCTCTCAATTCATCAGTGTCACTACCTGTCACACAACCACCTAATTTCAATTTTAGTTTTCAATTCAAGCACATTCATTACCACTACTGAACGTGATTTGAGGGGGAAAAATGCACAACATTAATTTCAAAATTTCAATTTACAAAAGAAAAGGCACAAATCCTTTCTTATTGATTCACCTTTAACAGACTTGGGTTCTTTGTGTGAGAAGAGGCAGGAAAAGGTTTACTATGAAACATTTTGATTTCAGGAAATTTCCATTTGGACCCACATAAAAAATAATTAAAGGAAGTCAAAAGACAAACATTCATGCAGGTCAAAATAAATTCTGAGAGTTCACAACATCCCCAGGAGCTATGAAAATACAAAGTATGACAAGAACAACTCTGAACCTACCACGTGCATTTACATTTTAAATTAAAGGTTTTACAAGTCCAGCTCCATAATAACTGCAGTCAGTGAAAGTTTAATCACTCCTGGCTCTGATGGTGGCAGAAAGAGCCCATGACAAGAAATTTGGAGCCTTCTGCAATCATTAATGGCCCCTGCATGATTTCCCCCCAATTTCTGAAATAAATTTAAACCACATCAGCTGCTGCAAAGTTCAGCAGCCTTCAGCTCTATTTATTCCATACATCTTCCCCTTCTACAGCCTAGGGACTCATTTCACTCCAAAGCTGCAGCAAAAGTGAATTATCACATAAAATTAAAGATTATTATCCAAAAGAAAACAGCAAACAAAACATTATCTGGTAGAAATCCTTTCTCTGACAGAATTAATCTCGTACCAGGCCTGCTGCAATCCTAAAAAAAATCACTTTTATTTTATTGAAAAAGCCAAACCACACACAAAGAATGCAAAAAACAAATGTTTACAGGTTTTATCAGTCACAAACAATTTTAATTAAGAATTACTGCATGACTCTATCAGCATCTACTTTTTCTAGGACTCACAACACTTCTACTTTTCCTCTAATTTTTAGGATGCTTTTTCCTTCCTCTTGGAATGAAATGGCATGGATACAGCTCAAAAAAACGGAAGCATGTAAATCTAACATTTAACTGAGACAAGCAAACTAGAATTTAAAGTTTCCTAAGCCAGGAGCACTAAAAAAAGAAAAAAAATCTCCAGTTACTGTACCTTGGGAATGCTTTCTCTTAAGACATGCAGCATCTGATTTCTCCTTATATCCTCTCCATTTGAACAAAGAAGGGAGGGAGAAGGGAGGGAGGTAGTAGAGAACTAAAAGTAAAAACACTGAGCTTCAAAGTAAAATTTTTAAAAGGGGTGTCATTTTTCTTTTCATCAGTATCACCATTTTTTAGGAAAAAAAAAAGAAAAAGAAAGAAGACATTTTCTAGAAACAACTAAAATGTATGTATTAAAAAATAAAATTAAAATAAAATTTAAAAACACCCAGATTTTGTAGCAGAAGTCTCAGGGCCCAAACTCTGGGGGTGAGAAAAATCAGGCTCAGAGCTACAGCATTTGGGATTCCACAGAATAATTTAATCTGAAATATTCTACTGGCTGGGGGAATGCAGCCCTCAGGAAGAATGAACACAGGAAATCCAAGGAAAGTAGAAGAAAAATTGTTTTTTCATGGTGAGGGTGGTAAAATACTGAACTGGCTGCCCAGAGAGGCTGTGGGTTCTGTTGCTGGAGATACTGAAAATCCCACAGGAAATATCCTGAGCATCCCCAGAGATCCCTCCTGACCTGCACAAATCTCCAATTCTATAAACAGGACCTTTCCATCTAAAGGTTAATTTAGCTGTGCCAAAAATCTACATGAACATTCTAAACAGTGAGAAAATACTGTTTGAAAGCTAAGACAGAAAGAATCAGCTCTTCTAAATGCAATTTTTGGAGGTTTTGTGGCTTTGACCACACGCTGAAATTCCATAAGAAAAAAACCCAACAGAGTTCTGCTGTCTCAAAATCAATGCATTGAAATAATAATTCTATTTGTTGATATAATTCTATCTATTCTATATATTATTTGTAGTTATATTAGGATTTTTTTTCTGTATTTCCATCATGGAATCACAGACTTGATCACAGAATATTTTCTGGCAGAGGAACTGCTGGGGTTCATCCAACCCAATCCTCTCCACAGATCAGGATCAACTTCAAAGTCAGATCCAATTCCAGGTTTGAATCAGGTTGCTTGGGTGATTTCCAGCTGAATTTTGAGCAAATACAAAGAACTGTCTCTGTTCCTACCTTCCTATCACATAAATAAAGCTTTCAGCTTCCCTTCATCATCACTGAATGAATATACCTGAAAAAAGCCATGGAACAATGGATGACAGGAACTGAACTGGTCTTGTTTTATCTTAAAACAGCCTGGAAGTGTCAGAAATCTCTGGATAATGCTGCTCCTTTGATGGGCTATTCAGACAGGTCCTGAACTCACTGTCTGACTAAATATGAAGAAAAGGCAATTTCTAAATCTTCTGTCATTCTGTAAATTTTAAGCTCATTCACTGCTACACAGGTGTCCCTCTGCAGCTCTCCTGGAGCCCCTTTAGGTCCTGGAAGGGCTCTGAGCTCTCCCTGGAGCCCGTCCAACCTGGCATTGGGCACTGCCAGGGATCCAGGGGCAGCCACAGCTGCTCTGGGCACCCTGTGCCAGGGCCTGCCCACCCACCCAGCCAGGAATTCCTTTCCAATCTCCCACCTAAATCTCCCCTTTCTCACTTTGAGGCCATTCCCTGTGTCCTGTCCCTCTGTCCCTTGTCCCCAGTCCCTCTCCAGCTCTCCTGGAGCCCTTTAGGTCCTGGAAGGGCTCTGAGCTCTCCCTGGATTTTCTCCTCTCCAGGGGAACATTCCCAGCTCTCCCAGCCTGTCCCAGAGCTGGACACAGAATTCCAGAGGGATCCCACCAGAGCACAGGGAGAGAATCCCCTCCCTTGACCTGCTGGCCAAGCTCCTTTGGATCATCAAGTGCCCCATTTCTGCATCCTGCCATTATAATAATAATTTATAGAATAATAATTTATTAATGAAGGGGATCAGGCACCAAGAGGAGCCACAGGCATCATAAACCAAGTTCATTCTGCAAGGCACCAAATTCAATTTCATTTGTAAGGATGAAAATCAAAATGCAGCTCCAGTNCCCAGCCAGGAATTCCTTCCCAATATCCCACCTAAATCTCCCCTTTCTCACTTTGAGGCCATTCCCTGTGTCCTGTCCCTCTGTCCCTTGTCCCCAGTCCCTCTCCAGCTCTCCTGGAGCCCTTTAGGTCCTGGAAGGGCTCTGAGCTCTCCCTGGATTTTCTCCTCTCCAGGGGAACATTCCCAGCTCTCCCAGCCTGTCCCAGAGCTGGACACAGAATTCCAGAGGGATCCCACCAGAGCACAGGGAGAGAATCCCCTCCCTTGACCTGCTGGCCAAGCTCCTTTGGATCATCAAGTGCCCCATTTCTGCATCCTGCCATTATAATAATAATTTATAGAATAATAATTTATTAATGAAGGGGATCAGGCACCAAGAGGAGCCACAGGCATCATAAACCAAGTTCATTCTGCAAGGCACCAAATTCAATTTCATTTGTAAGGATGAAAATCAAAATGCAGCTCCAGTTTGCTCAGCACAGGAGAGATCTCCAGGCTGCCCTGTAGAAAACAGGGCTTGGGGAATTATTCCCTGTCATTTGTGATTTCTGTTCCCTCTGCATTTAAAGCTGGCTCTGCTCCCAAAAAACACAACACGATGGTATTTGCAGGCTGCAGGCTGGAGACCCTTTCCTGAATAATTCTGCATTTTCAGGGGAAGGTTTGCCTGGATTAAGAATTTCTTCATGGGCCATTTATCCCTCCCATCACCACCAAAAACCCTGATGAAGCTTGGTTATTTCCCTGTTAACACGCTGCAATCCAGGAGCAGAATTAATACATTTAATTAATAAATTTAATCACTGCAGCAATTCTCAGTACAAAGGGACTGTTACAGTATTAATTTTGCTGAGGAATCAGAGGATATGGAGTTTTTCATCCCTCACAATGCTTTGTTATAGCACTGGGAACTTTGCTCCCCAATAGATTTTTACAGATTTATTTCAACTTTCACTGCTCATAAATAACAGGCACCTGTAAACCTTGATGGCACAAAAAAAATGCTTCATACAGGATGCAGTTACAACAAATTGGAGCATTTAATAAATTTATAAACTGAATTCAGATAATTATATTTACTTCACCAGCAATAATACAACTTACAGGGCTTCTCCCAGTGCCACAGCAGATGGCAATTGAGGATGCCAGAGGATCCAAGAGGTTTTGAGAGGCAAATTAGAATGACAAAACCTCTTTTCACACACTGGCAGCTGTGATTGTCCTGAAAATCTCCTATTACTACCAAAAAACCCTGCTGAAACCCACTGGTGACTTGAAATATTCCATTGAATTGATGCCAGACACTGCTTTGGGTTGGTTTGGTTTTTCCCTCCCTGGGGTTTTTATTTGTTTGTTTGGGTTTTTTGTTTTGTTTTTGTAATTGTCTTTTTTCTTTTTTACCTTTGGTGCCTGAATTTGGAGTTTCTTTTTCTGATCTTTTACATTTTTAGAAATATCAGTGCTCTTATCTTTCTTATCACTCTCTCCAGTCCATCCAATATCAAATCTGAAAATTTCTGTTCTATAATCCAGACTTTATCTGGAAAAAAAAAATCCAACCCTGATCTCTCCTATTTAGTCTATAAGGAAAATCCAAGTACCACTGAAGCCACCTTTCCTTCCTTCAAAAATTAAATTACCAAAGGCTGGGAGCACTCAGGAACCACAAAGGTTTGCTTTCCATGTAAAAACCCATAAATCCCTGCCAATAACAACCCTGAGCCTTGTGCCTCTGGGACAATAAATCAGAAATACAGGTGGAAGTGCCTTGCAGAGGATGCTTGGGTGGGTCACACCACTTTGTGCACCTTTTTTACAGAGCTGTTGAAGAAGAAAATTGTTCTGCAGCCTTGGCCAGGTGAAAAGATCTTTTAAAGCAGCATGAATAGGGAAAAAATATTCATAAAGTCCTCACTGGTTTTAAAAAGGGGTTAGAAACTCTGTAATGCTGAAAAAAACTCCCTAAATCAACAGATGACACTTTGGTTTTCCTAATTCCAGAAATACCCTGAGTATTGCTGTGCCTCCAATTTATTAACAAGGTTTTACTTGTGTGATAAAGCTCGCACTTGAAAAATAAAGTTTCTTTGTAAAGAATAACACAACCAAATCCCTGTTAAAATATTGTGAGGGCCCTCTGTACTTGCAGCTTGTGGTTTGTAGTTTGTCCAAAGTTGAAGGGCAAAAATAGTGAATTTTTGCTGTGCAATACCTGCTCTGAGCAATCAATTCAATTGTGTGCATTAAATAATAAATGAATAAATAAATAAACCAGGGATTTCAGGAATCTGTTCTCAAAAATGTTCCATGCAGCAGACCAAGATTCCCACCTGAATATCCTCAGCCTGCTCATGAAAACGTGAGGATTTCCCCAACAGAATGAATGCCCAGGATTTACTGCAGCTGAAAATGAATAAATCCAACCTGAATAAAAATGGAAAATGGAATTTAATGATCCTGGTCCCTTCAGGGGAGAATTAGGGATGCTGAGAGCCATCAGCCAATTTGCCTTTGGACACTCACTCCTCTTGTCCCACCAAGAGATTTTAGTTTGAAACTTCAAACACAATTAAAAGATATGAAACACAATGGGAACAAGATGTTTTGTTAACAATTGTTAACAAAATGATATACATGATTAGAATTTTTACAGCATTCCCCAAATGTGCTGCAGCAGGAAATCCTACACTGCAAAATGGGAGAACAAACTAATGTTTTTCACTTTATAGGATGAAAAACCAAGGCAGATCACATCCTTACTTAGGAAAAGCAGACCCCAAGTGTGCAAAAAATGTATTATAGTGATTTTAAACGATCTTACCCTCCTTCCCATCAACAGGTTTGGATATTTCCATGTCAAAGCTCTCCTGCAGCTGCTGGCCCTTGAAGCGGTTCAGGTGCTCCTGTTCTATTAAGTTACTTTCCTCCTCTTCCAGAGGCTGCCAAGTGCCATCAATAAACCACTGTCCACGCATTACAGGGATCTTTTCTGTTTCTAAAAAAAAAAACAACAGAAAAGAGGGGTTTTTAATGTAATAAATCATAAACTGAGAGCAGGAGATGCAGGGTAATCTGAATAACTGAGCCAACGAGGTTGGATTTTCTAACTGTGTGTGAGGATGTGAGAGATGGAAAGAAAAACAGAATCCCAGAATGGTTTGGGGTGGAAAAGAAATTAAAATGCATCCCCCTTGCAGACCTTAAAATGCACCCAGTGCCAGCCCCTGCCATGGCAGGGACACCTTCCACCACCCCAGGATGCTCCAAGCCCTGCCCAACCTGGCCTTGGGCATTTCCAGGGCACTTCCAACAACCCTGTGAAAAAGTCATATTGTGTGTGTGGCTCTATGCAGATATTTACTATATGTAATNCTTGTTTTAAATAAAATATGAATAGTTATGAACAGGATGCTCAAAAAGGGAGACTTTTCTTTGTTCTGGACCCTTCTCCTTCCTAGCCTTGGTCTAGGAGGGAGGGGGGGACGGTCGGTGGTCCGGACCTCTTTGCTCTTATTTGTCTCATTATTTGTCCTGTCTCTGAAAACTTTTTAAACTTTTATTTGCATTAATTTTTGTAACCAATTTTATTCTTTATTAAATTTTCATAAATTTCTAAACTCGAGTGACTGGCGTTTTTCACAACCCAAATTACACATCAAGTAGCATCAATGGTGGTATTTTAAAATCAAGGGTTTGCTTGTTTGTTTGAATTAGAATCAATGTTTTACTGAGGGCTGGTTTTGGTTACTGCTGTTCTCGTTTCACTTTCAGTTCTCCAAACCAGGAAAGGGAGGGTTCAGCATTTGCTGTGCACGTGGCAAAAGAGAATTTCTTAAAAAAAATGCAATTTGTTGCTTATTCTGCACCAAACTGTGGTTAATTGTTGTCCACACTAACTACAGGGAGCAAAAATTCCCTTTTTACACCCATCCCTGCAAGCAAGCTGGGACAGTGACATCTGTTGTGACTCTGCTTTGAATTTCTCCTCCTATATCTGGAAAATCAAGGAGAAAAACAGTGTGTGCCTCACAAGCCTCCAAGATCCCAAATCCAAATTTTCACGGGATTAACACAGATTTGGGTCTGGATAGCAGAGAGGAGTGAGACCAGTGACCTCCAGTGCACACTGANTATGTATGTGTGTATGTATGTATAGACTCACTCAGCCAAAAGCAAATATTCTGGATGTGTTATACTGACCACAAAGGTTTAACTCTACAAAGCAAATAAGAACTCAGCCACAAAAAAAAGTCTTAAAAA
>VXBR01000024.1:75569-117681 GCA_013400215.1 Cisticola juncidis | reverse complement strand
TTTTTTTTTTTTTTTTTTAGTAATGTAAAGGTAACTCATTTGCCCAGAGAGAATCATCCTCATTTCCTGATTAAATGCAATCAGAGTGCTTTTGCTGGCAGTCTGGTCTAATTTAAAAACTATCATACCAAGTGATCACTGTTAATAACTACTAGTATTATACCACTTTGAAATGAAGGTCAAAAGCTATGGTTTGAAAGCCAAGACAGGATTATAATTCTACTGTTGCTGATGGAAAGAGCCCTTTACCCTTTGCTCAGAGCCCTGATATACAATCCAAACGATGCCTATGACAACTTGTGCATAGCAGATATTTTATTCAACCCGCAAACAAATAACACTAGCAAAAGTGCTATGGAATGATTTCTTTTATCAACTTTTCCACTTGCAGAATCTCAGATTATACTACCCATGGAACTTAACGCAATTCCCTCCTGAAGCTGCATAGAATGATACATTCCATGTCAGAATTTGTGAAACAGGACATCAAAATTGTGTGTATACCAGACTATCCTCAAGCCTATTATGGACAAGGGAAATGTGTCATTAAAGTCCATTTCCACTGAAAATGTAAATAATTAGTTCCCAGAAGCCAAAAGAACAGTAAGTAAAAGAAAAGTACAGCAGGTACCACACTTAGTTCGATCAATCAGACCTAGATTTCTAGTCAGTGGCAGTTTCTAGACTGGGAAGTGAACCAGTCTAGCATCAGATAGACAGGCAGTTTTCACACCACTCATATATCATTTCACATCAGCAGTTCTCATCCTTTTGTCTTTCATGACACAAAGCAAGGATGGAAAGTTTCTCCTACAATAAATAAACATAAGTAGAAGTCAAAACCCAATTTTTGTTCATTTTGTCATCAGCTGCATCATCAGCTGCAAGTTTTAATTATGAATGTAGGTGCAATGCTGAATGACAGGAGAGGGGCCCCATCATTCCTGCCCAAGATCCCTCACATCTCCCCCACAGCCTCCAAGCACAGTATCCTGGCAGTAACAGTCTCTACAATGTACAAGAACACAGTTTCCATACAATCCCTCCCTCTGCAGAGGTCTGCATAGTTCATGTATTTAAGGCTCAGTCTTCTGGTTGCATAATAGTAACATAGGGACTGAGACACTTGGAACATTTTCACTGTTACAATACCACTGAACAATACCACTGTTCTGCACATATCAATGGTGAGACCAGCTGCTGCCCTTACTGTGGGAAATGGTGATTGCCACCAACACTGCTCTGCAGAGGGTTGTGACAAGGCTGTTCTTCCATCCTGAGCTTCTCTTCTGCCCAGTCTGATATCAGTGGTGTGTTTCCTCACTTCAAGCAGTAGGGCAGCTGGGAGAGGGGAGTACAAATACCATGTCTAATAATAATAAAAGAAAACAGCCACACACACCAACACAAGGAAGAGCTTTTTTAAGCAACCATAATTTGAGTTAGTAGATATGTTAGTTCACAGATACGTTCATAAGTAGATAAGTTAGTTCACAGAAAAAGCATTTGTTACTTTTTTAAAGCCTGGTCATAGTAAGCCTGGTGAGGGTGCACTAAGATACGTTCTTTTGTTCACAAATAACAAGGACCTTTAACTCCTGCCTCAGTTTCAAATCTCTGTGCAGCCATAGCACAGTCACTGCTGCAGCACATCCATAATCTGTAGCGCATTTTGAGATTCTCAGATGAAAGGCCCTATATAAGTGGAAACTATTATTATCTATATAGCAAATAGATCCCAGCTCTGCTGTAATATGCTCTTCTCCTCAGGGGACTCAGGCATGTGAGCTGCTAAGTACTCTCCATTTCCATTGCAACTCCTTGCAGCTGAGAGCACTCAGCATCTAGGAGGATCAAGCAGGGAACAGAGTCTGGGCTTCAAACTCGCTGCCTTTACTTATGTAAAGCTTCCATCAAGGTTTATAAACTGTGCTTTTGGCTATGGAAAGGGAGGTAGAAAGAGGAAGTATAACAGAAACACTGAAGAAAAGAAAAAAGCAAAATTCAATAAAGCTGCAAAGACGTAAATTACTTAAACCATTAAAAGGGTTATGGCTAAGTGAGATTACTGTCCTCCCATCAGATGACAAAATAAAGCATCACATAAACCAAGAGAGATCGTATCAGCCATAAAATTAATAATTTCAACAAAGAAATACACATTTTTTAAATTACAAAACCCTGAAATAATTATTACATGAGTATTAAGTGTAAAAAATATAAATGAGAAATTCAAAATCTACACATGGATAAACTGAAACATTTGCTTTGTTTTGCTCGGTGCACACACACAAAGCAGTAAATTTCTCACTAAGGGTTTTCCCCCTTCCCCCCTGCCCCCACTGGGAACAGCACAATTTCAAATCCTTAGTATTTCCACCTCTAATTGCTAGAAGGGTTCATTATCAGCTGTCTGAAGTGCAATACATCAACCTTGCAAAGCTGATATACAAAAGACTTTCACACATCTGATGGGCTGCTGTGCTAAATACATCTTAATTTGTGCTGCATCTGCTGTTTTCTAATTTGTTTGTCATGCTGTGAATGCTACAGATTTTGCTACAGCAGCTCCCTGGTTTTTTATTTTTAAAAACACAGCAGCTATTCAGGAAAGAAATGGCTGAGTGCCACCATTGTTCCTCTGATCCGTGTAATGACATCACTTTCCTCGTATTAACCATTAAATACTTGGCAATATATGTTTAATATATTATATGTGCATGCTGCCACATGTCTCAATATACAAACATTATGTATATGTGCACTATTTACATCTTCCCTGTCAACATTCATTAGAATATAGATCTCTTCAAGCCAGTTTATCTAAATTTGAAAGAACGTCTAATTTAAGCGACTTCATGTTCTATGTGTCCTCAATTTTTACTGGAAAGACAGTGTTTTGTTGAAAATCTGGAAAAGTGTCACTAAAATCCTGCATCTTAGTGATTCATGTAAATAAATAAAGCTTTGGGGCTTTTTTACACATTGAAGGACATTTCATTGAACCCACATACATTTCTCAGTGAAATGAGTTTGGCGTTCTCTGTTCCATCCCTGCTGAGCTGAAAAGCAAATGGTAGAACAACATGTGTAATTCAGCATGATTCATAATACATCAAAGACTGTACAGAAGAAGCCTCAGCTGGAGCTGGCAGGGAAATTAAATTTCTACTCTTCCCTTCTTAAAGCTGAGAGTTTTCCCAGGTGAGCACTAATGCTGGGAAGAGAATGATGAATTTCTAGAGAAACAGCCTGCCCTGTCATTAGCCTTCATAATCATGAGAATCCCACACACACCCCTTCTCCAAAAATAAGAAAGAGACATCAAGTGGTATTTTTCACACATCCTCTTAAAATTTCACAGGTTGAAAGGTTAGAAGGGAACCCACTAGGCATCTTCCAAGAGATCGTAATATCTCTGAGCTCTTTCTTTTAGGGATGCCCATTCACTGCCAATCACACTTCCACCAAACTAAGCTTTCAAAGAGATTTAAAATCATATGTCACCAGAAAGCAAAATCTTGCCTTTCCCTAATTCCCATATGATGAACACACACAAAAATGCCATAACCTAGGCCATAAATGTTACAAATAATGTCCCTTCCTTGTTTATGTTTAGCTGTCGACTGACATCCTTGCTTTGTGTCATGTCCCAGCTAGACAAGAAAATACATTTTTTGCAGGGTAGTTGACATATCATAGAAAAGATAACTCTCTTTGTTTCAGCAAGCCCTAACTTTATAGGAGCAGCTGGAATGCAAATTTCCTTGTCCTGCTTTTGCAGAGTGATTCTTGACACTAAAGACATGGAAAGCTATTTACATAATCATATCACCTACAGAATCACAGAACCATAAGATCATTTAAGTTGGCAAAAACCTTCAAGACTGAGTCTCATTGTTAAGCCTGCACTCCCAAGGCCACCAGTAAACTATATCTTTAGCTCCCCATCAAATCTTTTAGATATCTAGAGGAATGGTAATGCAACCACTACTCTGGGCAGCCTGTTCCAGTATTTGCATCAGTCTCCATCTTCCAGTCAACCAATCAGTCTCCAGTGTTAAGTCCTCCAAGGGAGCAGGCAGCAGCTGTTACAGGCAGCTTTATGACTGGAGAAGCCATAGACAAATCAGTGCTACAGTAAAGAACTATGTTTAATCAATAAGGCATATTGTTCAACTAGTGTGGAAGAAAAAACACCTTGTAGAGTAACAGCATTTGTAAAGGTTAATCAATTCAGTTAATTGTAAATGCTCTCAGTTGCCAGTCTTTAAAGAGTTCCTTCTCTTTGAAGCAGCTAATTCATTGGGATGCAGCAGTGCTAAGCTGGAAAGGAAGGAAAGGAAAAAGTCAAATTTCTCATTACTCTCTGTGCTGTACTGTTCTTCTGTCTGTAACATCAATATATTTACCAGAGGGAGATAATCTTTTCTTTCTGCTAACACTGTCTTACCTCCTTCATTACACAATAAACAAAGCAAGAGGTCTATGCTTCACAGTCCAGGCAGATGAAAAGGAAATCAGGTTATTGATCTTTTTGTTCAGTACTTTAAAGGCCAAATGTATGACTAACCGTTTGAGTAGTTTTTGAAGTGTTCTTTTTTCATGGCCATAACGAAAGATATTTTTATTCTCAAACTGTTTCCTGTAGAAAAAGGGACAGTCAACACAATTCTTGAATTAGCTCTCTCCTGAGTGAACTAAAGACAGAGCTACATTATCATAAAGGAGATACAGCCTGATTTCAATTTTTTCTCTACACCAATTTAAAATGAGCCTAAAATGAAGGCAAGCCAATGGTCTCTGAAACTTATGAACTTGTGTAATTGTTTACTTTTTATGAAAGAGCTTATAGTTTTCTAAGGTGATCTAGTCCCTCTTCAATATACTTTCATTGTCACACTTCTGTATCTTGAATTTGAAAAATAAAAAGCTTTCTTTTAGGCACCCACCTCAGATAATGCCAGAGTTACCATATAGGCTTGAAAGCACTGGTTGGTTTTTTCCTTGATGTATTTATGGTATTTTCAGTAAATAAAAGATAGCACCTTTTAGCTTTACTTTTGCCAAGCCAGACAGAGGACAAAGACTTCAGGTCTTCACAAAATCAGTCAATACTGATTAAATGTCAAAGCAAGTACTGAAAGCACAGTACACTCCCACTAAACAAAACACTATCTTCCCACAGCAAAAAGAAAAAGAGAACAGAGGGAGAAATAGCAGCTTGTCTCATCCTTTCTGCCTTCTAAGCCCCAGCTGTCAACAGTGTCCTTGTCCTTTCTGCACCCCTGCCAGCTCCTCCTGGATCATTGCAGCCAACTAAACCCATTACTTGCTTGGATATCTCTTAAGAAGAAAGACCTGGATATTTTTTCTTGTATTTCAGAAATCTGAACACAGGCTATATTTGTCTAAACTGCCTGGAACAGGCTCTGAGGATCTGTAGCAAGGATACATCCAGGAAACATACATATTCATACAAGGTAATTCAGTTAAGGCTATCATATCAGCACTCCTACTTGGATGAGTATTTCATATGAAACTGATAGCTGTATGTTTGGTTTGGTTGTTTACAAGTAGATATTTCACCTCTCTTACTATTTATAGAGAGGTTTCTTCCTGGTAGGCATATCATTAATATGTCAACATTCAAGTCAAATACTTAAAACCAAAAAAGTGTTGCATCAGCTGAGAAAACATCTGAAGTGCAAATTTCATTACTTCAATGGCAATTAGATATTTGCTGTGTTTAATAAGTTTGTATCTTTCTTACAAATTTCTAGCAGAAAAATCCAATAACATGACGGGTTGGGATATAAAAAGAGCAAGAAATGTCATTATGGGAAGGGTGTTTTATTAAGCAGAAATGCTCTTCTAGCAGATGTTGTTTCAGAAATCAGTTAATAACCAATTGTTTATTTCACACAAATAATTGCAACTTAAGCGTGCCACACAACTTTACAGCATAAGGAATTTTAAGGAAAAAATGTGCATCTGCATACCAGCCTTGCTAACAGCAGAGATGTTGAAAGCCTAAGGGATGCAGTGTCTGTAAGGTGTGCTCTTCCTAAACTGCAAAGACCTTTTTCCTCTGTCACTATTAACCTGATCTAACCTTCTGGGTGGTGCTGTAATAACTTTAAAGAGAGCTTTATGGCCATGTTTAGGCAGCTGCCCCAAGTTTTGAAGTCCTATCTCTCACACAACTAACAAACCTGTTACTCTGTGGTGTTTGAGTTCTTTTTTCTTCTCGTCTTGTATTCTTCACCACTAACATGTTGCTACCTCTTACACCTGCTCCTCTGCCCTCTCTCTTCCTCCTCCCACTTCTTTTTCATTTTTAAAATAAATTGTTTCATTTTCTTTCCAGATGGCAAACTTTTGCATCAGTTTAACAATCTCTTGACAGTATACTGGAGTATTGCTCAACTCACTTCTAAATTAAAGCAATTATTAAAAAAAATTTGAAGCACTTTAACAATTTTAAATCACTCAGCACATAGCAATTTAAAATTATGGGAACAGTTTTATAAGCACTTGAATTTGGAGGTGATCAGAGACCTGAAAATGTGCAATATAGAGTAATTTCAAATTATTAAAGTACTTCACATTTTTTATAAGCTTTTCAGTTTGGAAGTAGTTGGATTCTGACTTGTGAGCTTGTGCATTGTAATGTGAGTGCTTCTCATTCTTAGAGAGATATAGTCTATTAAATCAAACTACTTTAATAATTGTGAATTACTATGCATGGACATGCTCAAAAATATAACTTTATTTCTTAAATTAAAAATATTTTTCACTCCAAGTCTGTAAAAAAGACTTTTAAGTGACAGAATAATATAAACTTTTGGAGAAGGCTGATTTATATTTTTCCAGAAATAAAAACAAATCAAAGTGATTACATAAAATTACATAGTTTATATAAGAATATTTTTATGATTCCATATTATGATCTTCAATTATGTTCAAAAGCAGCCTTCCTCATGTACAGCTTAATTTTCATTAAACACTATATACACACTAATTTCATGAATAAAAAATTTTCAGCTCAAACTTCATGTATGAAATTGAGAGACTAATACAGGAATAAATTTGTGTTTTTCCAGGTTGTTCACAGTTGTGATTAAATGTAATCCCATTAGAGATTTTTATAACTTCTACATACCTTTGCACTTGTTTAGGATCTAATTTCTCAGTCTCTTCTATCAATAACAGAAGGACACTATCTGGAAAATTGTCTCAAAACAAAATATTCGTAAAGATTCAGAATACTCATAAGAGTTGATCATTGTGTAGACGTTGAATATGTACAACATAAAGGTATAAAATATACTTTAGGGGAAAAAAGGCTCTTTCACATATTTTGCAGGAGACAGTTCAAGTTGGGTTTTTGCTAATAGAAGACTTCAAGCATTATGTACAGCAGAAAAAGCAACAGAAGACTGTTCTTGCTTAAAAAAATCTGGAAACAATCATAAGATAACATCAATTTAAGAGATTAAATGAGCTGAAATACTCTTAATTAAAAGTGTTGCAAGTCATAGAGTGCGTTGATCAGAAGAAAGCAAATAAGAACACACTGAAGCAAGTTGTGCCAAGTAGCTTTCCATAAAATAAAAAAATCTCTAAGAGTTCATTGTTAATACAACAGCAGCAACACTACAGTGCTCTCTGGTAGATGAAAACTTTAGACTTTAAAGTAAGATCTGAAATGCATGTATTTTTATTTATATATTGTGACTTGTGCTCCTTTCTACACTACAATCAAAAAACTGAAATGTTGGTTGGTTTCTCCCATGAACAACTAAATTTCAGGCAGGCAGATGGGATTAAACACTAATGTCAAAATAGCATCATAATAAATGCTGTATCTAGGCAAACCTTGGTGATTTAGTCTTTTAAAAAATGTGAAGCAATGATTTAACATGCAATGGTTGCATATCAGACTGCAAACATGAAGATCGTGTGAAAATTTTTGAAGAATCCTTTGTAGCTATCAAAAAATGAGAAAGCACCCAAGGATAAGCTAATTGTTCAGGTACATTGTGTTTCTCAGAGAAAGCCATTCAGCTTAGACAGGTGAACTGTCATTTTTTTCTTAGTTTCTAGAAACAGAAGGTACTTGACAGTGAAACCTAACCCAGGGCTGACAGTGAACAAAAACTTGCCGTAAAGATGCAGAAAAGTATGCAGTAAAGACCCAGAGAATTGTGTAATACACAGTACACAATAGTATGGAAAAAGCTGCCTATCAGAAGCTTTTCCTCTGCTATTTTCTCAAAATAACAGTATTGTGCCCTAATTACAGGAAATTATATCCCTTTCTATAAAATACTCATGCCACTGGATATATATTTGTTCACATAATGTGTTCTTCTCAGAGTCCTGTAGAGCTCTTCAAATAATAAAGAATTACACAAGTTAATGCACTGTACTGAGCTAAGCTCTGTATAAAAAGTGATTCCATTTATCTGTTTCAAATTCCAGTCTTCAATTCCACAATCATTGAAACAGCAGCTTTCCTATTTTACAGGGTCAAGCTTCTTAATATTACTCATCACTTAAAAATGTCAAACCACTTTTCAATTTCCTTTCATCTACAGCTCGGGTCTGGAGTAAATGTCCCCTTTCTTCTGTTGTTCCCACAGATGCAACTTCAAAGAGTACTTCAGAAAAGCTTTTGCAGGATTTGTATTTTTCTAAAAGTTTTTTTTTTTGGAGGGACCTCCCTTTCAATTTTTCTGCACATCTCTGATAGCAACCCATACCACGGCACTTTACCAAAAGACGTTAAAACTTCTTTAGAGGACTCCTGCTGTTAATTCAGTAGCTATACCACTGAGCAGTTCTCACAGTCACCACGTTAGCAGCCATCAGCTGTTGTAAGCATAAAACCTCAATTGCTTTTCCTCTGCAATGTATATAGGGCCATGGCCCAACACTATGCAACTTCTAGAGTCACCTATGGAAAATTTCCTTCTTCACAAGAAGATGAGTGCCAATTACAATAGTTTTCTTATCTCTTCTATTTTGTTCCCTTATCCCTCATTTAACTCCTTTTTCCATGTAATTCAATTTAATTGGATTTTGGCTTTGATGCATATCCAATTTGGACAACAGCATGACAGTCAGTAAACTGGATGTAAACTGCTCTGTCTTCAAGCTATAATTAAACAGATTATTTTACTAAAATTTATCATATTCTGCTGTTTAACCAGGAACAATTATTATTCTTGTTTGGTTTTTTTTTTTAGTGACTGCAATTCACTCAAAGTTCTCCCCATTTTCAGCAAACACAGGGAAGCTCCCTAGTGACTACACACAGTCTCATCAGAAGATTTTCTCAGCTGTTTCACTTTACGAGATCACTTGTCCCTAGAAATACATATATAATTCACATATAACTGAAATAGTTCCCCAAAAGCCATTCATCCCCAGAGGAAACTGCTCTTTAATTGTTTATTATGCCCTCTCAGCAGGGAGGCTGGCTTACACCATACACGTGCATCATTTTATTTAAATGACATCCTACCTTGCCACAAGAGCTGCCAGAGCTATTTGATCTTCTTCCACTAAGGCTGGCAACTACAGAAAACCCCCTGAGAACAAAGCAGCAGATGAAAAAGAAGTGCTGATGCTCCAGGCAAGCTCTTTTAGCCAGAGCTATACCAGCAGCAACATACAGCAGGAAAAAAATACATGCTTCAAAGGTAATTACAGTGTGCTATATCTTCCTATTTTTGTTTAAGATACTTGGGATTGATTTCCACCCCTTAGCAAGGGGAAATACACCACAACACCAATCTAAATGATCAAGCACAAACTTCAATCAAGAAAAAGAAATTCCTCTCCCCGTCATCCTCTCTTCAAGGATCACACCTTGTGATAAATGACACAAGGCTGATGTCCTGTGGCAGCACTTTTCCCAGACACTGGTGGTGACTTGACCCTTCCTGGCATCATTTTCTCACCTCTTTCCCCTGACCAGGGTTGCACTGGGATTTTTTCCAGAAGGATTTGGGACTGGCAGTGCCAATATGCTGCTTAAATGGGCAAGATGGGGGATGGAGCACAGAATGAGAGAACAGCACCTCACACAGCAATGAAAATGCACAGGCTGAGTAAAATTAGTTCTGCTTGTCAGCTGTTTATACAAACCTTCTCTTCACTTTCAATGTTTGGGTTGTTGGTGGGGTTTTTTGGGTTTTTTGTTTGTTTGTTTGTTTTCCTAAGATTTGGGTTGATTTTCAAGTTCAAATGGAGCTTTAAAAAATATTCCCACAAAGGAAAGTAGAATGGCTGAGCTTCTCTGTGTTTTGAAGATTAAACCTGAAAATTATTCCCAGATTTCTCAAAAACCCTTATTTAAATATATATATATATGCAAAGGAAAAAAATCACTTACCACACCACCCCTTTTATGAACCCAAGCTGAGTTTCAAGTCAGTGGCTGAACAAAAAAAAAACCCCTGTATTTAGGGGATTCTTAAGTTTTCAGTACAAGTGGTAGTCACAGGTTTATATTCAACCCTAGAGATAATAAGTAAGCACAATAATTTACAATATGTCTTGTAGTCCTTCTAATGAAAAAGCCTCATCATTATGAGAAATATTATAGAATTTTTAGTTCAGAATTCTTTTCAACTCAAAAAATGTCACCAACTCTCCGGAGTCTGAGAACAAGGGTTCACGTTTCTGGCACAGAGTTTAAAGGGCATGCCCTGCAGACTCTTCAGCAGATTACCAAGCAAGCAAAGTCTTCATCTTCAGGGTCCCAATCAGCTTTTAATGGCTGTTGAAAATGTAACCAAAAATTTTCAAAGTGTATTTTTATGCTTCTTCATTTAACTCAGACACTATGAGTAAAGGTCAGAGCTATTTATCTCCATCTCTCATTTCAGTGTTGATTGGAAGAACTCCTTTCAGCCAGCAGCAAGCACAGCACAATTCTGCTTGGGAGAAAGCTGGCAAGGGCACTGGGTTTTTAAGTGGCTGTTATCAATTCACACTGTTAGCACCTGCTGCTGCTGCAGCTTATCCAAGAGCAGCACTGGCTCATTGGTTTTCCATCATTCTGACTGGAAATGCCAGCAAATATGACATGGATCAAACATCTCAATGGCAGCCAGAGAAGACCTTAGAGGAGGATCAGAACAACCCTGATTCACACCAAGGTAACCAATTCAGAAAAGCAGAAGAAAAAACAGGTAGGCAAAGGAAAGCGTATGTGTGCCAGATGACTAATTATTGCAAACCTCCAGTTCCATAAAAGGATCAAATATGTTTTGTATATTTATACACCCATTTCTTTCTTTGCAGGCCAATGACAGCCCACAGAGTACTGCATAGATTTGCCAAAAATAATTACTCTGGTCACTTAGCAAAGCAGAGGATCTGTCATCCAGAAACATATTGCCTAGCAACAGTTCACTTACCCTTCCTCCCCCGCAATAAGCAAACACTGCCTGTCCTCCCCACCCCCTCTCGTTTATATCGGCTTTCTGGCTGCTGGCAGGCACAGCTGCTCACCTGGGTGTAAAACTGCTCCCGACAGGAGGACTCGGTGCTGTTTAGGTCCAAGCACACATGAAAAAATATGAGTAGTCTAGTTCAAGAAAACCCTGGCTACCAGGCAAAGGTGCAGCTTCTGCCTGTGATAAAATTGTCTCACAGTTTGCTTAGAGAAAACCCATTTCAAATGAGATCACCAGTGAGGTAGCTCTTGGCATATTGTGGTCTGGCATGGTGAAGGAAGGAGAGAAAGCAAAACCAGTCATACCAGGCAAGCAACCACCCACAGCCTGAGAACACACTATTTTTCTCAAAAATTTTTCATTAACATATATTTTATTCGAACTGTAGTGAACAGAATTATAAACTACTTTCTACTTTTTGTTTTATATTAAAATATTTAGGCAGTGATTTATGGAAAAGAACCATACCATTCCACCTTCTGCTATGGAAGCCCTTGAGTTTCTTTCCCACACATAGGCTACACCATTTGTCTTGATGGTTGTCATCAGTACCCAAGTTTTTCTTATTTTTCTAAGAGTAGTATCTTGGAAAATTCCACGATTTTTTTTTTTTTGCTAACAACTGTCTGTAACATTCTGAGAACAGTTTGGACATCTTAAAGCTGCATACAGAGATTAACATGACAGAACTTTTGCACTCTGCTACACCTCCCACCTCTCCTCAGCATGTAACACTAGGGAAGCCTCAGACCTGACAGCTGCCCTAACTCTCAGTAGTGGCACAGCTGTTAAGTACCAGATTTTCCAAGAGCTGTATGCACATCAGTGACATTTATCTAGGATGATATTAATATCCTTTTTTTCCTATGGCACATCTGTGCTGTTTCATAATGCAAAACTCACATTATTTATAACGTATATGGCTGTAGTTTTACTTGTCACTGCTTGGCATGCCTATATTAGTAGAAATATTTGAAAAGTAATTTCAGGTTTAAAAATGTTAAAAAGTTCTCATTCTAAACATTTTTTGCTGTTAATCAGAAATATCCTTTTAAAAAATCTCAAGCCACAAATACATAGAAACTTACACACATCTTTTGAAGTAGGCTAGTGCTTAGCACCCAAATGCCATAACCGAAAACAGGAGATACCAGATATTAATCTTTTTTTTAAAGTACTGTCAGGTGCCAGTCTTGAAATAACAACTTTGAGATTAAATTTTAACTTGAGTTGCCTTTGAATAACTTAATAACTGACACTCAGATCATCCAGTAAACAAAGGGGGAAATATTAGTATTCTATATAATGAAATTTACTACAGTGATTACTGGAGAGTTCTTTGAATAAAGGGATGGATGGTACACTTATAACTGTTTTCTCTCATGTTTTATTCTATTTTCATATATTGTGAAAATACCTTCCAATTTTTGGGGAGGTCATCTAATCATTCAGTAGAGTTGCTACTATATTGCTTTTCATATCATGTTTCAGTCTGATATAAAATATCTCTCCTTAACATTCTTGTCCCTGCCCATTTGGCAATGAGTTTATCTTTTGTTTTAAATGCTATAAAAATGAATACTGTCTTGGTTTATATGTCAGCATCCTTGATTATTTCAGCTGCATTTTGAACAGATTTGTGAGGTCTGTTTGATAGTTAGGTACTGATGAACAAACTGGAAACTGAAAAGAATGTTTGCTTCGAAACAAATCTTGTCATTATAAGGAAACTTTTTTTCCTCTTGTTTTTCATTCTCAACAATTCATTAATGAATGAGATGTAGCAAATCCCTGAAGTAGTCTCTGACAAGTTGCAATCAGTTTTAACAGGTGTTGATTTAAGGTCCAAAATTGGGTTTTTTTTCTGTTTGTAAAATATTTGGCACACACATTTAAAATGAGGAAGAAAAAAAAAAAAAAAAAGAAAAGGTAATTATTATAAGATTCCGTATAGCTTTTCAAATCTATTAATTAGTTATAAACTTATATTTTTGCTGATAAGCATCTGGCCATCTAGATTTAAAGATGTCTCAAATGTAGCTTGATTGCTACAGAAATGTCCATACTGTACATATGTGCTACACTTCTACAAATACAAATGTTCATTATAATACATTATCTTTGATGTTAGTAACATTAGGCTTGATCCAGCACCACTGAAACATATGGGAACTTTAATACTGATCCCTGCAGATGCAGAAACACATGAGCCTATGTCCGCATAGAAGGTCTGAAACTCATTTTGGATGTAACGCCAACCAGCAAACCAGTTGAAGTGAATAAAGTCAGTTTTTAAATGTTCAGAATGAAAATTAAACAGAGCCAAGGAAATATATGCAACAAAGCAGAGTAAAGGTGGGACAAATTGATTATGACTACTAACAAGAACAAACAGTTTCCCAAAGTTCTGTATTACCAGGAATTCTTATGCATAGGATGTGTAATAACAAAAGCAAGCAAAACATAGATTATATAATAGTTCAGAAACAAATACTCTTCTGATATCATTGCAAATATCCACAAGACAAAATATTTTCCCTTGCTAAGAAACCAGTGCATCCTCACTTTTACTGTCACATCAGTATATTTCATTTGTTCCATTCGTTGGAGAGTTAGAACCTAGAGAAAAAAAAAAAAATGGTGTGCTTTAAGCAGCAGAAGTTTTTTCACTCAGTAGTGAGTAATTCAGTTGTGTTGAATCAGACCTTGAAAAACCTGTTCAGGATCAGATTACCCCATATTCCAATACATTCATTATTAACCTACATTTCACCTGTCTTCAGAACACAGACTTTGCAGAGCTTAGAAACAAAGCCAGGATTGCAAAAGTGTCCCAGATTGTTACACAGCTCTGTAGCAACTCCCAAAGTAAGAACTGGCAGAAACTGACCTGTGAAAAGAATCAGTTTCCACCTGAGCTGATGGAACAAAAGAATTGCTTGGTCTCTGCAGGGTCTACCAGGATTACTTGTACTGATATATGATATGATATGATATGATATGATATGATATGATATGATATGATATGATATGATATGATGATATGATGATATAGGATGGTGGAAAAACATTTGAAATTTTTTAACTTAAGCAAAGCGTTGAGCATTTTGAGTTGAGCATATCTGAACCCAGTCTCAATGAATTAACTATTTATTCTTGCTCTTTGTTCCACTCACGAACTGTACATGACCAGCTGCTGATTTTGATAGCTATTTTTTTGTTAATTTTCAAAACTTTTTATAGCAAAAGATACCTTTGGCTTATTGTATTAAATAAGCATTTGTTTTGTACATCATACTTGCTTATAATTCTAATGAATCCACACAGTCAGTAAGAATTAGAAGTGAAGGGAGGAAAGAGCCTGCCAAAAATGAGAGGCTTGGGCCATATCTAGACATCAAGGGATATCTCTGATGTGGATGCTGCTAGCATTGCTTCTTCCTTCCTGCTTGGCATTTCTGAAAACCACTTTATACTTCTGAAATTCTCCCAGGCCTTGCTGTGTAGCACAGGGAACTATTGTCCAGTAAATGAGACATAGCTATGTCTTTTCCAAAATACCAAGAGTAAAAAATAAAAAGCAGACTTTGACGTTCTCCCACAACTGGCATACAGCCAATTTCAATAGCAGACCCAGATGCCTGTATACCTGCTCTGAAAGTAATGGGACAAGGAAGGAAGGGGAACAAATGAGATCAGGGTAAGTGTATAGAGCAGGGATGACAAATTAGAACAAAATTATGATTGTAGCAAGACCTTTTTGCAAGAAAATCAGCATATTGTCATGCCTGAGGCTGGACCTTTAAATCCCTGCTCATTTGGCATCCATTCCCTAATTAAAGGTTATGACCTACTTGTGAACAGCCATAATGCTACATCACCAAAGGATATGGTTGAGCAACTGAGAAGCTCTGTGTGGAAGAGAACAGAGAAGAGGAAGTCCAAGTAGAAATTTCCACACAACTATCCATTCCCATCTGATTTCTGTAGTAAAGAAACATGCTACAGTAAATCTAGATCTTGGCAAAATTAGCTCAGAAACATAAAATAATGCATTCACAGCTGTAAGGTTCTTTTTGGCCTTCATGAGCTCATGGGATGAGTGCGGGAAACTCCTCCCACACTAATTTTATGTCTGACCCCTAATCTCCCATAGAACTGAACACCATGTACCCCAGATGACTCTTGGTTTAATTAGTTGGCAAAGAACCATACAAATTCTGTGTGATTAGGTGATTATGATGGGGACAACACTTTGCTTGAATTGATTGTGACAACTGACTGAATTTTGAAAGATCAAAAGTTTATTTTGCGTACTACATTTGCTTTAAAAGTATAATGAAAATTTTAGCCATTTGCTTGCTATACAGCCCTTGTTCCTGTAAATACTCAGTGCTTAAATGTCTGCTACTGGTTTCACAATTGTTCTCACTAAAGCTATTGATATCATTATTTAATACTCACATTAAAATATTACAGGTAAGATTTGATTTCTTTTTCTAAGTGCTGAACAAATGTATTGGAGTGACCTCTCTTCCCTTTGTGAATGGAGCATGGATATGGGGAAGGTGGGGAGAGAGTCTCTCTTGCTAAATTTTGTGTTAATTGAGGACACAACATTTAGCAGCTCACCACCATTGTATTGCATAGGTTCAGCATGACTGATAATTTTTCAAGGAGTAACTCAGAAACACCCTGGAATACAGTTAAAAAGGAGCATATTGGGGTCTTCTGAGCACTGTTTATTTCAGCAAATATGTTTATTTTTATCTCAGTATTTGAACACAATTCCAGCACATGAATGCTCTTGTCACTGTTGGTGAACACCTAGTTACAGCAACATCTCCAGAAAAGCCTCTAATATAAATGATTCATACAGTACAGAGGAAATAAATCAAGGTATTAGGAATACCCTTTCACATTTTTGCAAAGTTAAATTCTGCTGTCACATTGGAATAAAGAAATAAAGGTTGTAATACAAATTAAATGCACATTTTCTTTAGCTTTTATGAAACACTTGGCTATTTACTGTGATAGTTTTTACTCAAGCATGGTCATAGGATATCAGACATGGCTTTGTCTGTGATGCAATAGCAATCTAGACACAGGGAAACAACACAGTGGAAAGTCTTTCTGTCTCACCAGCCACAGAGCATCAACTTTAAATACAGGACTAACAAAGAGAAGTCAATGTCCTGACTGTTTTAATACTTGATTTACTTCTTCTATTTCATTCTTTTAAATTCAGTAGCTTTAGCTTTTTGAAGGATTAATTTTTTCCTCAGGCCATTAGCAAGCTTTCAGTTTTGGCCAAATGTCTGTAGAATGGGAATATCATCATGAAATAAACACCCTCTTTAGTGGATTCTGCATACTTAGGGATAATTAGATGAATTTTCCTTAGCTCCATTCTAGATGGTACTCGCAGCAACCAGGGCATCTGTATGCCAAAAGGACTTTTTCCCTATGGAGTAGTTTGCCTGCAAATCCACTTTCCAATCAGAAACTAGAAATGTAGCAAGCATATAAACATGCATGCTGGGGTTGTCACTTCAGCCAGAGACACCCACTAACCTCTGTGAGGTCAGAAAGACATAATTCATCAACATGAAAAGACATTTAAATTGATGCTGAAATATAAAGTAATACATTTTGCTTTATGTTTCTTTGTTTTGTGTTTGGCTTTACATTTTGCTATAGTGACATTCTTTTCTTGGGAGGCTCATTCCTTCATATTCAACTTCAAATCCTGAAGAAAGGGGGGAAACCTTTCTTTGTCCAGCCCCTTAGTTCTGGACACCTGTGCACCATATGTTCTTCAGCTTATTGCAGAATTACTGTCTGGAATAAACATTACTGCTCTAAATAACATATCTGAGGAACTTTCTGTAAAACTGTGACACTTCCCAGCAAGGTATTTAAAGGCTATGATGTCAGCTGACATAAAGATGGGCCAGTTAGAAATGCAGGTCCCTGGTGCATGAACTATGGAGTCCTTCTTTTACACTCTAATTTCAAAGCTAGAACTGCACGCCAACATTTCCCTGCAAAATTATGTCTTCTAATAGGAACAACATGAGCTGAAGTATTCTGTCACCTAAAGGATAAAATACACACAGAGAAGTATCACAATTGCTATCCTATTTTGACCCAATTCTAATATTAATCATTAAAGTACTCATAAGGTGTTAAAGCAAGCAAGAGGTGTTCTGCAAGGATGCTCACCAGCAAGTATTAAGGGCCTCTGGCTGTAGGAAAGGAAGGAGTTTGCAGAGTGTTACTGATTTTTACTGCTTCTCTTGTGGGTTGTCAAGTTGTTTCTTTCCTTACCTCACAGGTTGCAGAGAAAAAAATAGCCAACATTTTCTGGACTGAAATCTAAAGGATCCCAGAAAAGAATGTGTCAAAGTACAACTCAGTCCAAAAATTTATATATTCAAGAAATGTTAGCCTTCAGATGCACACTACAGGGTCTGCATGGATGCTTTCTTTGGCAGCATTGTGTTGCATATTATAATTTCTCATTAGCAACAAAACCCTGAAACACAGTCTAGCTCAGGAAAACTGTAAATATATTTTACATTAGACATTTTATTTCTCGATTATTTTCACATGTTCTTAATAAAGCTCCCTGCTGTGGGAACTGTTGGACAGGAATCTGTCCAAGAAGGCAGAATACATCCTTATTTTCCATACAAAAATAATGACTATATCTAATTGTAGCTATAATGAGAAATAATGGTTCCAAAAGAAAATTATGCCATGTAGTTTGAATGATAGTTTACCACTGTGAATGAGACAGTTATATACACTTTTTGACAGTTCAAGGTGAAAATTTAGATTTAAAAAAAGGTTTACAAATGTTACTTTTTTATTACATTTTTACATTTACGCTATTGCTGACATAAGGTCATATCAAGTCTGTTATTTATTTAATTAATGAATTTCTAGCAGAAAGTATTTAATTATGTGTGGATTGTGGGTGGATTGGAGGAACAGAGACAGAGCTGAAGTTCCTACCATTTCCCACATTCCTGTCTTAACTCGTGTTTCTGACCACTTCTAACTTTTAACAACCTAGAGCATCAGTTTCTCTAGATTCTGATATTTCCACTTAGAAACACATACTCAAAGTACCTCTGAGGAATTATTTCAACAGGGTTGACATTTTTTTCTTGATAACATAATTGTGTTGTTTGGCACTTTACAGCAACAGGATTCACATTTTTTTTTTGTTATGAAGAGATTTTAAAAGTCATTATTAATATATTAGCACAGCTGTTCTGCTATCTTCATGTCTATGGCCATCAGCTCAAGATCTATCCATCCCAGTGGATGTCCTTACAATCCCCACCCATCCCAACTCCTCCCAGCCAGTCAGCCAGTGTCTGTTGCTTTTCTCTTTCTTTTTCCACATCTTCTCTCCTCCTAAAGCACCTGAGGGAAAGGAGGAAGGAAATACAGAAGAAGGAAAAAAAAAAAAAGTACCAATCACTTCTATCTTGCAGAAGAAGACAAAAGATTTGACATTAACACTTAACAAAGACTTAATAACTGACCTCTCCTCAATAGTTACCTGATTAAATTATCTTTCTGTTCTCTATCCACAACTCTTTATATGTCACACCTATATAAACTCTGGTTTAAGAATACCTATAAAAAAACACTGATTCATTGGTAATGTTAAAATTAGCAATGATGACTTAGGTTAATATTTAGAGCTGAACTTTCTTCTCTCAACTTATGCTATCAGCAGATCTGAACTTTTCAGTTTTCATAAATCCTGCCAAATAATACTGATCTTCAGTATTTCATCATTCAAAGCAATAGCTCCATTTTCTTTAGTTGAGAAGGCAGACTTTATATCGACATAATTTTATCTGGTTTCTTATTAAATATTAATGTGGAAATTAGGCAAGTTTTAAGCACTGAGTTTTAAGATTTATTTTTCATTTTGTCTGTTATAACAAACCTTTATTAACATTCTGTGAAATAAGAAATTAGCCTCACTAATAAAATATTTTAAGTGGTAATCCTTCAGAACCCCTCCTTGTAATAGTTGAGCATTTACAGTACTAAACCAATGAAATTCACACATACTGTAATGGAGTAGTGGAGCGATTATTACAACATTTTTTCCAAAGTACCATGGGCTTTAGATGATTAAAGAGTAGTCTAATGTTTTAAACTTTCTGCCAAGAGTGAGGTTTCAAGTTGAGTTGGATGGTGGACAGATTGCAGTATAATGTATGTTGACAGTTTAATAACATGGGTTACTATCCTTAGTTTGCTTTATGATGTAATACATCTTTATAGGAGTCCTTGGAGATTTCTACTATGATTTTCAAGGCAGAAAGAACTCAATAAACTAAAATACTCAGAGCAAGATTTCTGTTTCCTGTATACTTTGGAAATTCTCCTGAAAAATAAATAGGTGCTACAACTTTTTAAAGTTTTTGTAACACGACTTTTTGTTTTTCTAGACATGTAATAGATTTTAAAGGTACACTTCATATAAAGTTATACATTTTTTAAAAATTCCCTTCTATAATGAATGGTCTGATTTTTCAGATCACTAGAGAAATTTTCTTTTCTGCAGAATAGATTAATTGATTTTATTTTCCCCCCTTTCAATTCATATCATATATACTTTTGGATGACGCAGTTTGCAAATATCTTCTAGTAAAGGTCACATATATTTGGACTAATTATCCCTCATGTTTTCATAAGTACATACACAACAGTGGTTATGTATCAAGTAATATAACTCAAAATAACAAAAAAATAGTAATTATTTCATTCTTTAACTGCTTTCATTTCATTCTTAGAGGTAATCAGGAAAAGAAACTAATTAGAATGGAAGCAAACTGTTGCATTAGATTATATTTCAGTCTAAGTGCAAATAGCTGGAAAATATATTTAATCCACTTTAAAAGTAAATAAATTTATGTGCTAGTTTTCACAATATTCAAGAAAAACTAAATTTTAGAAAATACTGAAGATAAATTTGTTATTTACTACATCTCTGTTCAGATTGTATAAAAAGGGTTGTGTAGTTGCTTTTCAGACTGGTGCCTGTAGACAATGCTGTTCACAGGATTTCAGTGTTTTCAAAGGTTACCTCTACCTATGATTTGCTGTGATTATGTGTATATTTGTCTAAGTAGATGATTAGCTAAACAATATGGTATTCTTCCCAATACCAATTTGGCAGAACACACAAAAAAATTTTCAGGATACTTTTAAAAGCATTTTCAGCATGAACAATTCACATGAGCTAGCCTCCTCTATCCACAGCAGTGCTTATGACACATTCTTCCCACAAGCACTGAGTAAACAATAACTTCTTCATCTGAATGCTTGAAGAAGTGCATAAATGTAGGCTGTAGTGCACAAATCTGTACTGTTTGTCAAATAAACATTAGCACATACTTTACTAAAGTATGCACAAGGTATACTTTCCTGTTAAAATAGACCTGTTGTTGAATAAGACACATTAGAAAATTCCTGAAAAGAAGATGACATGATGTGATACAGATACTCCATAAAAAAAAAAAAAACAAAAAAAAACCCAGAAGCTGGAGCATCTATCTAAAAGCTTTTTGCCTATTGTTTGATGCTTTCTTTTTTCACGATTCTTTTGCTGAATCTGAGTAAATGCTGCACCCAATGCCAAAATCGCTTTCATGTTCCCCACAGGAGAAACACTCATATCTCTTGCCATCAGTGATCACGCTGGCCTCTTGCCAAGAGCCTGAGGGCCACGTCTAATTGGCATTCACATCTACATACATTTTCATCCCTAGAAAATATAAGTGTACACACAGTCATGACAGTTGCTTAGGCTAGTACCACTGACAAGATAATCCTGACTGTTTAAATTCACTGAAAACCCATGGTTTGGTTCCACCCACACTGCTACCCTGCACTCCCACAGGCTGTATTTGAGCATCCTGCAGGCCACAAACCTCCACAGTGCCAGAAAAACAGGGGACCAGACATCTGACCATCCTCAGCAAACTGTGCACACAAATAGGTGACAAATGAGGTTGAAAAACTGGAGCATTCAACCCCACTAGCCATTGTCAAAACAGAGTTTTGATAAAAATTTGACTCCTCAATCATAATCTTGGCAGCCTACTGCAGCTTCTTGGGTCTACTCCTTTTTTTAACTTGGTATGAAAATGAAAATCCTACCTAGCTCCCTGCTATTTATAAAGGAGATGGTTCCTAATTGTGTTAGGCTTGCTGAATGACAGGCAGACTTCATAGTTATTTCTGTGACTGTTCATATCTCATACTCTGCCTGTGCTTCCCAAGAGGTTTGCCAAAAGAACATATAATGTTCAACCCAAATTTTACTGAGACAAAAGAATGGCTTTAGCAAAGAAAATTATTATTGCTATTATTACTATTACTATTATTATTACTACTATTTTCACTTTACCTGAAATTTGTCTTATGCCTCCATGTGCATACACTCACCTTTATTATTACTGTGTCAGGTGTGCCTGTTTAAATGTGATCAATTTTCTCTTGACCAGCACACAGACAACTCCACTGGGACTCTCTGGGGTTAAGATCACAGCTTCACCTACAAGGATGTCTGGGAAGAGGCAGCAGCACATTGCACATTCTGCAAATCATTACAGCTGAGAAACTGCAGTGCTCAGCTCACTGGCTATCCCTGGGCTGCAGACTAGAAGTCTCATTTGCCCTCAGCATTATTATGAACATATATACCCCAGGATCAGGTCTCAGTTTCTGGACCACTAAAAAAAAAAAATAAATTATATTCAATATAGGTATTAAAAAAAACAAACAAAACCCAGCCACAAAAAAAAAAAAAAAAAAAAAAAAAAAAAAAAAAAAAAAAAAAAAAAAAAAAAAAAAAAAAAAAAAAAAAAAAAAAAAAAAAAAAAAAAAAAAAAAAAAAAAAAAAACACCTCAACAACCACATCAGTCAATTAAAAATTATCCTTAGAAACAACATAGATCTGTTGCAAATTCTTATTCTATTTCATAATATTTATGGATATGTTGGAGTAAAATAAATGTGTTATTAGCCAGTTGCTAAATAACCTTGAGCTTCCACAGAGAGTTTTTTTTCTGTAGATGATTTTGAGGAAATATATGAACTCAAATCTTACAAAGTCCATTTAGAACATGAAGAGAAGTGTTTAAAACTATGGACCAGCACATTTCATAACAAAACCTGAATTTTGCCTCTCTGACTCTTTTCTACCCCTTGCTGCATGCACCCCATGTTTGCAGCTTGAACCATACAACTGCTAATATCAATACTTGTTGAACCTACATCTAACATCCTCTGATATACTTGAGCCTAAGTAATTGAGGCATCAAACCCTTCTATATGCAATTGCTTGGTAAATATGCTCAGCCCTGTCCCTGGAGCTTTTCACAGATAACAGTGAATGCCAGAATCAGTGCCAGACACCTGACCCACCATCTTCACTCTCTGTCTTTCACCACTGTTAGCTGATAAATTTGCTTTTTGAGAAGAAGCAAAAAGAAATCAGGACAGGACTCCTTCATATGAAATATTTATCTGGGCAGCAAAAACTATCACTGTCACTGAAACTGAATGACAGCAAACCAGGGTACTATTTTGACCATTATACAGAACAAGTACAGCAACTGGGGTTTATGCTCACAAGATTGAAACATTCCGTCTGTTTCACTGTAAACTGAATTCCCCAAGCAGGTTTATACAAGATCCTAGGTGGGAGTTTTCTCAGCCCCCAAATATTGTTATATCTGATTGAATGAGCTAGCTAAAGAAAATATATCTATACCAAAGAACTGAATAAAATGGCTACAGACAAAAGGTTTCTATAGCATTTAAGTCACACAAAACAGTAGTGCAACAAAATGTTAACGCAGAAAATATGTAAATTATTAGATTACAATTATAAAAATCACTGCAAAGCATTAAAGATATAATTGGCAGAGTTCCTACCGGTTAAATCTAATTTCCAGTACACATCAGCCGTAACTTGGCTTGTCTTGTTAGGTAAACAAAATGTGTCTTGACTGCCATTGCCATAAAATATTAATGCACTGGAAGTCTCTAAACCTTGCTAAGCATAAGGCCTATTATCACACTTAAGGGCAAAGCAATCTAATAAATCGCTGGCAGTATAAAAACTAAGTCAGCTGGCAGAGACAGTCATCTCTCTAAGGGATAGTAAGAGACTAATCTTCAACTACAGCAGCTGCAGTTCCAGAGAAATTGTGTTTCTACTGCTCAGTAGAAATACATTTGTGCTGAATTCTGTTATCTGAACTCTAATGGAATCATTAGGAGTACCCATACATTATGAACAATACAAAATGAACTAGCCATCTATGACCTAGGTTTATTATAGGCATAATTTCTTTTATAGTTGTGCTCGGTCTTTGTTGCTTTTAGTTACATCCAGACAAAAGCTGAACTGCATGATTCTGCTGCACATTTTCTAACATCAAGCTCATACATAAATAATCTTCTGTGTTTACTGAGCACTGAGACGATGTCCTTAATTGAAAACAACTTACTCGTTTGGCACTCTCATGAGGTCCTTGAGGCTGTATTTAACAATAAACACAATATTGTCATATACTTTGTAACAGAACAGATAACATCATGATTATGTTATCTTTATGGTGTACTTTGGGAATATACTGTGTGATTCCAGAGAAACAAATCACCAGACATACAAGACTTCACACACAAAAAGTACCTAACAGACAAAATCTCTTAGTTGGGATTTTATCAAAATTATTTATTTACTACACTTGGTACCAGTAGTGACGAATATGCCCTCAAACTGGACCAGAAAAAGCCCTAAATGTCAAGAATTACATCATTAGATGATACAAAAGGATTTCATAACAAAAGGGCATGTTGACAAAGGAATCTTAAAATACGTTACAAGCAAATGTTGTTTTTTCCTGCAAAAGATTTTGATATGACAAAATATTTTTATGTATTTTGTTTGATTGCACAGTTTCCGTTCAATTCCATTTTCAGTGGATATCAATAACTTAGTGTATGAACTGTTTAGATCTTTTAGTGTAAATCTTAGGAAATCAATTTCTTTTTTCTTGACCACTGGAGTCTATCTCTTTGATCCCCCACAAATCTATGGAATACTTGAATTTGAAGAGTATATGGGTAATTCAAACCCTGCTTAAAGTCAGTTAAGTCAGATTGTTTAGGGCTTCATCAAATGAGGATTTGAATGTCTCCCAGGACACAGATGCCACAACCTTATCAGTCAATCTGTTCTAGTATTTAATTGTCCGCATGGTGAGTACTTCATTCTGATATAGTCAGAATTTCCTGTTTTCCAACTTTTGACTCTTTTTCTTACCACTCTGCATCTCTAGGTCTGACTACATCTTCCCTATTTCTTCCTATAAGCACAAGTTGCAATATGGTCTCACATCAGTCTCCTTTCTGAGCCTGTAGAAACACAGATTCCCCAACCTTTTCTGAGTACCATGTGCTCCAGTCCTCACCCCTTCTGGAGGACCTCTAGTAGACTCACTCCTTCCACATCACTCCAGGTGTGGTTTCATGAGCACTGAATGCACTGAGTAATCATCTTGCTCAAACTGCTGGCTGCATTTTTAGGGATAGTGGTGCACACCACAACCCACAATAGCTGAAGCCACTCAGTACCTATGAGTTTGAAAGTCATTCAGTATTGTACTTGCATGGGCTGACACAGTAAAGGTGGCTGTCATCCAGTTATAAATTATCCGTATGATATAGTGGGAAAGGCAGGTGGAAGAACAGAAGCATGTGAACATGCAGTGAGAACTCTGAGATATTTACGTGGCTAAATATTTAACATTTCCTGTCATTGCCTGTTATATTTTGCCATTGCAAACCATGCCTTTCCCCCCTCTTTTTCAGAGAGGAAATTGCTGTCTTCTATTTCTCTTTTTCTTTTTCCTACATCTATCATGACTTTATATTTTTCTGTGACATCCTGACCAGTGCATTAATTTTCAGTGTTGAACATAATTTTAAGTTTTCTGGAGAGGCCTAAAGACTGTAAAAAAGCTCTATTTACCTCCTAGGGATGTCAGCTCATAAAACCACATGAGAAAGTTGGAGCTGTATAGATTCAAATTAAGATAGAGGTATTAAAAAAAGCATATTTGTAACAGAAAAATGTATATCAAACATCTCCTGCATGGCATTCTTCTTAAGAATAAAGAAGTAAAGAAGACAGTGAAAGGCAGAAAATTTTAAATTTAGAGAAGGAAACAATACTTTAACAAAACTCCATCTGCAGAAATTATTGGTAGAACATATCACTAGGAATTAGTATCTCAGCAGGAGGCCAAGATTAGGCATTACTGCAATATGGGTTATGATTGCCTACATTTAAAGATCCTTCGGGTTTCAGTGCTCTACCCAGGAACAAAAGACAGTGTGTGTAAAGTTGCTTAAGCAAACCTAATTGATTCCCTCGTGCATATGTATTTTGATACAATCTTCATGATTACCTACTACATGATTACTTGCTATTGCCTCAAATACTGGTAATTCCTAGCTTTGAAGTGTTTGCCTTTTCATCCCTAATAGCACTTATAATATCTTCCATTTCTCCTAAATTTAAAAATAAATTATCAATACATAAACCCACACAGAGCTTCAGGATGCTTAAACTGTTAATTCCAGCAGATGAGCAGACAGTATCTGAACTAATGACACAGCTGCCTCAGGGGGAGATCCTTTCACTGTTAAATGAACTAGCAAAGGAGGCACAGAAGGGACTGTCACTGGGTTTTGTAGCTGTTCCTATCACCGGACTAGGTAAAACTTCTGGATCTAGACTCAAGAGCATAAGAGCATCTAGTTACTCCTCTCAGCTGCAGGAACACTTTTTTCCTGTGTTGCAGCCCCCCCACCCTGCTCCTCTTCATAGCTGTAGCACTTTATTTTGCCTGTCCTGGCTGCTATGAAATTTTAAATTACTTCTTGGTACTTCCTCCTGACAAGCTGCCCCTTACACCTATTCTAGTGGTTCTCATGGACCAGTAAATATTTTGCTCTCTGGGTAAGAAGAAATTTGCAAGAAGGATCCCAATCCAGTCCTTAAACTTTGGGGTTTTGCTTGTACTGTAAACTAGACATAGAACAAAACATCTCCCTGAGGCTGGTGAAACATGACAACATTTTTATTCTCAGGACACACACAGAAAGCACAAGAATGACTGCTGAGATTACCATGCAGGTAATTCAGGCATCCTGCCTAACACCACTCTTCCTGTAGCTTGGTTGGTGTTCAATTAACTCTCTTCCACCAAAATAGCTGTGCTTTTCTAGGTATCTATTTAAATATATGGTCCAGAAGAAGGCAGTAAAATATAGATGAGGCAGTAGGATGATTTGCAATAATAGAATGGATCCATGAATAACCTTCTCTATTACAGTCCAGCTACAAGTCTTCTTGTATTTCCTGACAAGACCAGCCTGTGATTTGCAAGAGATCTTCATTTACTCACGTAGATACCTAGATAACCAAAACTGTCAAGTTATTAGCTAGTATTTTTACTGAAGAGTCATCAAATAGCAATTCTCTGCTTTCATCATTGAGCAGTTTCATCAAGGTTGAGGCATGCAAAGCTAGATCCTGATCTTGTGTAAAGAGAAAAAAAAACAAAAACAACAACTTAGCAACTTAGCAGATTCAGCCCAGAAAAAAACATCAAAGTCTGGCTCATGAAGTCAAATCACTGAACCATAGCTTAATTACATTTGTTTAAAGTAATAGGAAAACAGTGGCACCTGCCTTCACAAGAAAACAGAAAGGCTAAAAGGCTAGATTATTAATGTAACACTTTGCTAAAGTGCTATCTGTGTTAGGCCAGCTAAATGGAATCAATTTGTCAGAGACTCTGACCTACTCATTAATATTTCATTTCCATCAAATGGGAGAAACTCTCAGATGCATTTTATTCCCCAGAGCACAAGGGATATAATCCTAACATATCACACACTCTCTGGTTCAGACTGTCTCTTAAAAACAGACCAGAATAGTGGTACAGACTTCTTTAGCTCTGAGATCACATTTATTTGGGGGCTAAGTGCTAATGAGGTACTTGTTGTTTTCTTGAACATTTACTCATCGGCATTCATAAGCAAATATGTTCTGTAAAGAAAGAAATTGTCTAAAAGTGGTTCTTGACACTTTGTACACAGTCTCGTTGATCACATCCCTGAGTTTATTATGGTTCAGAAAAGTCTAAATAAATCTTAAAGGTTTTAAAATCTGGAAGTTATTGTCAATAACACAGTCCAGACCTAGAAGATATTTTGCACCTGACTAAGGTTCACCCAGTGAATAAATAAACAAATCCCTTTACAAATCTTACCAAAGAACACATTCAAGAGGGTTCTGTATGTCTTCACTGAAAGCAAGGAACATCAGCTGAACATTGAACCATAGAATGGTTTGGGTTGGAAGGGACCAATCCCGCCTCCCTGGGCATGGATGCCATACACTAGATCAGGTTGCTCAGGGCCCCACTAACCTGGCCTCAAACAGTCCCAAGGATGGGGCACCCACAATCTCTCTGGGCAACCACAGCCTCACCACTCTCATTTTGAAGAATTTCTTCCTAATATCTAATCCACTCCTTTTTAGTTTGAAACCATTCCCACTTGGCCTATCATTATATACCTGAGCAAAAAGCAATCTTCCCATTTTTTGTAAGCCTCCTTTTCATACTGGAAGGTGCTGTAAACTCTCCATGAATCGTTTCTTCTCCAGACTGAATTCGTCTGTCTCAGCCTGTCTTCATAGGAGAAAGTTTCCAGACCTCTGATCATCTTCATGACCCTCTAACAGTTCTACATCCTACAACATTCTTACAGGGTTACATCTTTATTATCTTAGGGATTCCAGAACTGGTGCAACCCTCCTGGTGGGGTCTCACCAGAGCAGAGGAACAGAATCCCATCCCTTAGCTTCCCGGGCATGCTGTTTTGATGCAGCAAAGGATACAGCTGGTTTTTTTGGGCTATGAATGCACAGTGTCGGCTCAGGACCTATTGTCATCCACCAGAACCTCTGAGTCTTTATCCTTGGTGCTGTTCTCAGTGGCTTCTTCTCTCAGTCAATATTTATGGGATTGCCCTAATCCAGGTGTAGCACCTTGCACCATGATTTGTGGAATTTCATGAGATTCCCATAGGCACACTCTCCTCTGGATGGATTCCCTTCCTTCTTTTATGTCAGCTGCATCTCATTATTTTGAATACCACCATCTAATATTTTCATGGGTTTTCCTCTTGACATCTTTTACATAGCTTTGCACAAGAAACTGAAAGAGTCTTTGGAACACTTGATGATTCTGTCTAAAATCAGCAGCTGTATTTAAAGGGTGTTAATTGTTGCAAGTATTATGATCCTCAATCCTCCTTCAAAGTGCTTAGTTCCTCAGAGGTCTTCATTTATTTGAGAGAATTTTATTGATTTCATCTCACTCATATTAGGTTTCCTGCAAGGCTTCATCTATTCCCAAATAATTATGTCAACAGTGTTAACCCAGGATAATCTAAGTGCAATGATTTCCGCTCAAATTTGGATATTGAAGAGAGATATATCCTTCCTGTGGTGCTATTGTGTAGGCAATTGGAATTATCCCTTTTTTAATCTGGACAGTATAGTCATAACCACTTATTACTACAGAAGTCAAATTAACTTCATTGTATTTATTACTCTATTCACCCTTTGCCTTTGGAATTCCCCACTTTCTGCCAGACTGAGGAACAACTCAGATGTTTATATAGCAGTTAGCATGGTGAAACCACGGATACTGCTCAGCCCCTTGCCATGATAGACAGACATCAACAGCTTAATTGTAAAGATTTCTGTAGGGGATTCAGGAGACGGCTGGGACATAGACAAGATATCTCTGGAGACAAGGCAGCTCTGTGAACACGTGGTTTATTGTATAAGGGGTGGGTGCCATGGCACTGCTTAGAATTGCCAGCCACAGCTAGAAGCAGCCCAGAAAAGAGAGAGTGAGATTCTTGTTACAATACAATACATCTCCTTCTGTGTTGAATATTTTGATTTACACTAACCAATCCAGTGCAAGATGCAAATCTTACAGCATTTACATACAGCCTATGGCCTTTAGGCTTATAGGATTACCATTCTCTCCTCCACCACCTTTGGTAAGCAGGAGGGTCTTGTTTAATCCAGGGGAATTGCTTTTGGCTAGCCAAAGGCAACAACATCATTGTTCAGAAGCTGATGGCTCGGTATCTTACATCTCAAAGCTTGCCTTCATTTCCATCTTGCTTGTAAGTTTCATATTCCCAAAATCTAAGCAGTCATATCTATAAGGCTTTTCTATTTCATCCTTTGCAACAGTTTCCTACTCAATGGCTTCAACCACCATTTTGGGAGAAACAGATTATGCAATTACCCCACTCCCTCTCCCTTCCAGTCGGGTCTTGACAAGGATCTTGACAAAAGTGGTAATTTTCATTTCTGCAGTGTTGGTCCACTATCCCTTATTTCTAGAAAAGAAGTTGAAAATATATTAATTTCATTAGGACATCACTAAGCCTAGGACCTCCAAAGGACCTTTTGAACATAAGCAGCCATACTGAGTGTAATTCATGTGATTTATAGTATTTTATCTTTGAAGAAGGGGAGCAGCTTCTTTCCACCATGAGATAGTCTATTCCATTTTGTATTGCTACGTTGAGACCTGGTGCCTCGATAGTGTTGCAGGCATGAATTATTAAGAACCCTATCTTTTCCTCAAGCAGAATACTTCTAGTTCTGACATCTCCTGCTTTCTAGACTGCCTCAGATATTACCCACGGAACTATGTCCTGTGCATAGCTATGTGTTGAACATTTCTCATTCATCTACAGCATCAGGACAGTATTATCAGACACAGTCACAGGAAAGACACTTACTTTCTATCTTCTGCTCAGCTTTCTGCTTCATTACTCTTCAGGAAGATGCTCATTCCCACTGGTAAATAACAGTAAAACCTGTTACATTCATTATGAATGGCTCTTCTGAAAGAGAAAATTTGCTTTTGGACACTGATATGCTGTAGTTCCTCCAAAAATTGTCCGTCAATCCTGCATAAGGTTGAAAGTTTTAGAGTCAAATGTTTTGCTGTAGCAGACACACCATTAAAAAATTAGTTTCTTTACGTTTTACAGGTAAGTTTCCATAGCTAAGTTACAAGAATAAATAACAATTGTAAGGACTTCAAACAAAGTCAGTTATTAAAGTACTTGTAGCATTCCAGCAACCTTATCAGCACTTGAGCAGAGAATTACAGTATAAGTCTACCATTTAATGCAGTAGAATAAATTTTAAAATAAGCCAAGATATACATTGGTCTCTTTGAGTGGTTCAGATGTTTCATATAGGATTTCAAGGTGTTGGATCAAGGTGGATCAAGATATCTAGAACTATGAAAAAAAAAATTTAAAAAAACCTCCTAAACTCTTCACACTAATTATGTTTATTTTTTTCTTTTTTTTTTTTTTGACATTTAGTACAAATTCCAGAGTCATAAAACAGACTTTACTCAAAAAAAAAAATAATAGATTTGCAGCAAACCCACTAGAAATTCTGCAGAATTGTGGTAAAGAACCAGTTGTTAGTAAATTGCAGAATGTCATAGAAATGCATGTCATGGAAAAGGCAGCAAACAACACGTGGTTCTAGGCAGCTATCATTTCAATGGCAAGTACACTCCCATGTGATTAAGCAGCTGGTATAAATCATACTAGGTTAGAGCCAATTGTGTAGCAGTAAATAAAAAAATAGGTAGGTAAGCTGGCCTGTTTGATGTATATCACAATAAGTTAACCTGCATAGTGGTAATATTAGATGTAAGTAAATTCTGTTTTTCTGGCTTTTACTTCCAGCTACATGATTATTTAGAGCCAGATGCTGTAATATATTGTTAAGATCACCCTGTCTGGCTAAGCAAGTGACTTGGACTGCTGGAATTAAGCTTGCTCTCATTTTTGTACTGCAGATACCAATACGCCATAACTTTACAGTGCTTTGTTCTTGTACTGAAGCATTTTATTTTATAAATACCAGAAGTAATATTTACTAAATTTAGCACAAGTAACATCTTCCCCAGCAGAATGTGAAGACGTCATTTGTTGACCAAGTATTCATTTTCTCAAATGTTCTCTAAAACAACAAATCTGTGATAGGAGTTTTATACAGAAAAAACTATTAAAAATACAATATTCATATAATATACTTGCCAGCATAAATCCACACAATTTTTTCCTTATATTTTCCCAGTTTAATTAAACAGCTTAAGGTGATGGCCCTCTGTCATTTTACTTGAAAGCTGTTCAGTGACATATACAAATCTCAGAAGTGGACTAATAATGCAACACCCTCCTCCCCAATCTAATTTAAGTGCAAATAGTCAATTTCAGAGCAAACAGCAGGAAAATTGTGTAGATAAAGAATTTTGTTTAGTATCCAAAATTGCTTAAACTGATGAGCCCTCCCAAGGATAAGAAATATTCTTCTTCACTCTTTCTAAAGATCTGCAATGCTGGGTAATTTAATTATGTTGAGACAGAGCCTAATTGCATGAAATATTGAGCTGTTGCATATTCACTGACCAATGACTGCATTGAAAGTCTGGTTTGTAAAGAATAATGTGTCATACCAAAATAGCCACACTGAAATTTTAGCTTGGTACTTATTTGTTATTTCAAGTTATGAATATAATCTCTCTAGATGAAAACCTCTTTTGCTTACAGGGGTAGTTTCACACAATATTGGAATAGAGAAACAGTGGCAAGCCATCAAACACCTGTTTGTTTTTAAAATATTAACACTGAGTTTAAAGTTGACATAAAAATTAAAAAGAGTCATATGAGAATTTTTAAGTTTTCTGTAATACATGAGAAAATATTATTTCCTGATAAAATAAAACTCGCTGTCAGCAGCTGTACAGCTGTCTGAATATCTCAAAGTTGCTCAGACTTTGTGACTTAAATGCCACTTTTGGTTAAAGTCTTGGTGAATCATTTTCCCTTCTAGGAGTCATTGAGAAACAAACCAAGAACATGGGGATGAGAAGTTAAAGATGAGATAGTCACAAGGTCCTCTCCCCTCCAACTCTGCCTCTTTCAGAGTAGATAATTTCCTCCAGGAAACATGAGGACAAAATACAAGCCCAGATTTCTTTCTTAGCTTGATTTCAGAACATTACTTAATCAGTTTCTAGCAGTTTCACCAATGTTTTGTGCATGCTTAAAACATATACACTATTCTTCCTCCTTTGCAGAAGATCAGAATCTAGGACATGGTTTTCAGAATAATCAACACAAAGGAATAAATTAATGTCAGAAAATATTTATTGAATTCTTGCAGTTATGAAAGGCAATTTGGTAGTGAAATGACTCCTGCCATCACTAAGCAACACAAACAGTTGGGTACCAAACAGCCTTAAATAAGAAGATTTCCCTTTGTAAGCACTAAGAAAATATAAGCATGTCTTGTGGTGGGCAGTGGATAACAGAAAACACATTTGGTTGGCAACAAGATCTTCATGAATTGTTGAGCCATTTCAACTTCTTTGCTCCTCCTTGACTATCTGAAGTCTAGCATAGACTCTCTCATGTTTAAAAGCCTCAAAGGCACCTTGTAACTATTGCTGAAATGCTCAATAACTCACCCACAAACTTGCCACAGGTTCTTCTCAGGCTAATATGATTCTGTGCCATTGCTTGGGCTGACATACACTTGTAATCATGACTCACCTCAGCTCTAAAACTCACATTTTCATGAGAGTTGCAACCATGAAGAACTTTTTTTTTTTTTTTTTTGCTACAGGATTTGCTATACAGGATTTTTTTTGCTGAAACAAAACCACTATGGATACAGAAATCTTTGACACAAAACCAGGAGGAAGGTGACCTGAAACTTGACTAATTTTATTGCCTTAGTAAATATATGTATCATGGCAAGTTTTATAATGCCTTGAATTTTGTCTGCAGTGTAGTTGTATGTGTGTGCAATGAGGACTAATGCCTACATCACAGAAAATAACAGCCTCACCACCACTGGAAATATGAAAAGAGTGTGTGTAGTAATCAGTGGTGTGCAGTGTCATACAGTTTCTAGATTCTGATATTTTCAATTGTTGTGTGCAATGGATTCTCATTAGCAAACTTTTTCATTGTCCCTAAAAATTCCTTTTACATTCATCTTCATACCATAAAACAGCAGCTCATGTTGAAATTCTTCATAAAGCACAGAGACCTACAGTTACATCCAAACTTGTGAGAATTATTTAATCAACAATTACTCTGAAGTTCAGGTTCTGGGAAGATATTATTTTCCTGTGAGACCACTAAGGATGCTGCAGAATACTCACTTTTGTACCTGGGACCTATCCAAGGAACTGCACTCCCTTGATCACAAGCACGTCTTTGTCCACAGTAAAATATCAAGCATTGTGATGTACACATAGATGAGTAGAACTGAATATGTAGGTAGAAATTTGGTTTGGCATTCACTACTGGAATACCAGTTGCCCCTGGAATATGTTGAGAGTGTCTCTGAATAAATGAATGAATTAATGAATGATGGAAATCCTTAGTGCCATCCAGAAAATTGCATCAGAAGATAAACATAAGTCTCTTGTTTTCCCCAGTAATCTCAAAAAAAGTCAATGTATATGGTATAAGAACTTATCTCTCCATTATTATAGCAAATCACTGTCCTTTGTAGTGCCAGCACTTTATTGTAATGTCAGGTTATTTTAACCTATTCCTTTGTATTTTGAGCTGCCTAGCAGAAACCTTATTTTCTAAATTCTTACCATAGTGGACATTTGCATCATTTGACACAAAATGCTAACTATCACATTTAACAGAAACAGATTCCCATTTTTTACAGTTACATATTTTAAGTTGAAAATATTACTATTACCTAGTCTTATTAAAATGAAATGCATTGATGCTCAGAAGATGGAAAGAAGGACAATGTTATCTACAGAAACTAAGGATACAACAGACCTTATTTCAAAATGTGTATTACTATTATTTCAAGCATACAGCTTATTTGTAAGCTGTATGTTGAAAATGCCTGATGCCTAGAAACTACATCATAAATATTAGGAAATAGTAAAAAATTTGGAAATAGTAAAAAAAAACCCTTTTATTTTCATCTAAAATTAAGGGTGAGTAAAGCATTGAAGTTTGAAACTGCTAGATACAATCAAAACTATAGTCTGCTAAAATACTTGTGTATTACTAGTACTGCAAATAGTCATAAGGTGTTGGATTTCAACCTGAAACAGATCATCTCTAGCAGCCTATATTCAAACCAGTTAGCATTTGCAATATATCTAAAGCTAATATATAAATACATCAGATACATAAAAATACATCTCTTGTAGACTGACAGGTGTGGAAGGCTAGGCCTTTCTGACATACTTACAGAAAGATGTAAAGTTACAGCAGGTCATAGACAAGAAAACAAAGCAGTACTCCTAAACTGCAGCAGTCTAAGAGAAATTCCATCAACTGAATTCAAATTTAGGCTCAGTTTAGGGTCTTTTAGTTAAAGCTGTAGTACCCCTCAGTAATTTTCCAGAAATCAAATGTGAAAAAATTGAGAAGTGAAACATACAGCAAAACAGGAAACAAGCTCTGGAAACAACTTTTTCAAAAACTTTTTTTTTTTTTTTTGACTCTTTAAACATATTTAAGTTCTGCATTACTTGTTTCCTGATGTGTCAAAAAAAAACGTTTACACATCCATGTAACATGATTTCACTAACACAATAAATTTGAGTTTATGCAATTCTCTAGTAAGGTGCTGCTGTTCAGCACTCACACCAGGGAACACATTCTGTATTCTTCCCAAGCTCCATGACCAGGAAAGATCTTTGTAAGCTAGTGAGAGACAGAAAGCACCATATTGTCTGTTTTTTTGTTGGTATTTATTTCTTTTGGATTTTTGTTTGCTACCCCATCAAGTAGGGCTCAGAGCTGGCCATTTTGCAGGGGGAATAGTCTTCTACGTGCTTACTAGATATAGAAGCAGAGTCCTCAGGTTTTTAATAGCAATGTTTTTCCTTCCATCTAGTCACCCTTATTTTTCCCATTTTCATTTTTTTCTCCAAACTGAAAAACATGGAAAAATAAATAGAAGGAAGAATATCACTGGGTATTTCCCAGTTGCAGATTGCCTAGAGATTCATACATTTTCTGGGACCATTTTTACTACTGTTAACTTCACAATGAGCCCAACCCTATGACCCTATGTTGCAAAAATTGACTTTTTAATACCTGCTTATGACAAGATTTTAGCTGCCTGAAAAAAAGTCAAAGAACTTATTTCCTTAAAAATGGTTCCAGAACAGCTGGTTCCTAAAGTAGCATTGCCTCCAGCTTAGTCAACAGAGATAGACCTAGAACTAAGTCTTGAACCCTTGCACTGCGGGTGCCCCCCTTGCAGATGAAAGTAAGATGCCTTGTGTTCAATTGCCAAAACCCCTCCATTACTGTGCCATCACCTCACTTTCAAAGAGTTAAGCAGGAATTGCTGTTTCACTTTCCCAGAAGGCAAGAGGAGAGGAAATGCTCATCTTTTAGGAAACAGTTCCTCAGACACAGGGTTAACGATGTACCAGTGAAGCAGATGCTCTGTATTAACTTTCTTCCTGTCAGAGGGGTTCCAGGGTCCTTGCTGCAAAGCTAGGACTGTCTTTGTGAGCTGCTGTTGTAGTACCTCATATTACTCTGTGCTTCTGTAGAGCTATGTGAAGGTAGCAGTTTGTCCATGTAAAGACCAAGTGCTGTGCGTGAGCAGAGAGATCGCCCTCTTCACCTTACTCTCAATGTGCCTTGTGAAAAAGTTCAACTCAAAGAGGGAATAAGAAAAATTACTGTATGGTCTGGCACCTGTAAACCATGCCTAGATGAGGAGAAGAGTACTGCTCCCTGAAAATGCCTGGGGGAGGGTTATGTCTTTCCTATTTTGGGAATGCACTAGTCTACTAGACACTGAAGAAGGGAGAGCCATTTACGGCTTTTAAACATTTAAACAGTAACACATTTATGACTCACCCATGGTGTCATCTGCACAGTGGCACTCTAAGAAATCTCATCAGATCAAGCCCTAGGACAGGTTGGTCCATAACCAGGGATGTCTGATCAGGCAAGCTGTACTATTCAGCCCTGCTAGTATGTAGGTTCTAGAGGCAAACCTAAGCATTTGTCAGCGTACTTACAATCATGAAAATCATTATTTTGTTTTAAAAAGCACATTAAAGAAGGAATTTATGCAATTAGGGCATCTGGGAAGTGTATCCTTAAGATCCCTAACTGTGTATTTTCTCACTTTTTAAAATTACAGCTTTTTGACAGTAAGTATATTAAATCATAATTTGACATTTACACATTAAGATCTAAGAATTGCAAGCCTTGACAACTGTTCTTTAGTGAACAGCATTACAGAATCACAGAATTGTTAGAGTTGGAAGGAACCCCTGGAGATCACCTAAGCAATTCCCCTGCCATGGCAGGGTTACCTAACACAGTTTTTTGTTGTCAGTCAACAAAAGCGTGACAAAGAGGCCAGCAAAACTTGCTAGGGCACCAAGTGAATTGTGATAATAGGTTATCTGATGTCACCTTCTCCAGATTTAAAAAATTACTCCTTAAGTAAACTCAGTAACCAGAGTCCAACTATAGCATTTGCTCACAAATTCACCCAGCCTTGATCTGAAGGCTCACAGGCAGTGAGACAGAGAGGGGAAAATCATTTCTTCTCTAGCATTTTTTAGCTTTTCTATTCAAAACTTGCTTAATAATATTTAAAATGAGAAAACACTGCAAGGTAAAATATCAAAATATACCTACCAGGTTTTGAAATGTGAAAAATACACTAATAAATAGATATTCTACATTCTTTGTTTAGTTTTCTCCCCAGTCAGAGAAAGATCTTCAGCATTTTTTGTCATTTTAAGTACATCTAGTTTGTGAGTGTTTTTACTCCATAAAAAATAGAGTTTACTTATCTATTTCTTGCAGAAATATTTCATGATCAAAATGCTCATTCTTCTTTGTGTAACTGCTTGCTAAAAAACATTTTGGTATCAGTAATATTTTCATATAATAATGACATTACACACTGCTATTGCTACTCCTCTGTTCCTGCTGTTATCCTATGTATAAACCAGATGAGGACGTTCTATCTGGGCTCTCCTCCAAGAAGTTTTCTGCTCCCTTTCTTGTTGGCCAAGCATATTACCTTCAATTTATAACCACTACCTGCTAACCCAAGGACATCAGGACTCTTCCTAAATTGTCTCCTTATTGAATTTCTGCCAATCCCCTGACAAGGATGGGATCTGTGTCTCTGAGTATGTTATACTTGAGCAGTCTTTGTGCTACGCTATAGACACAGGATGAGCACCTGTTTTCACATACAAATAATGTTTAGAACTGATAAAGATGGGAACAGGTTACACTTGTGTGAATCTTTTTTTTTTTTTTGGAAAGTGTAATACAGTACATTTAAAAAGAGAAAAACACCACAAAATACTGGGTTTATCAGAAATTTTAAAAACGAAACCAAAAAAACCAAACAAACAAAACCACCACAACAATGACAACAACAAACCAAATCAAGCAAAACAAAAAACCTATGAGACACCAACACTGACAGGGTCAGCTCAGTGTTGATTTTTGATAGGTTAATTAGGACATTCAGTTAGAGTTGTTTCATGCCCAGAGTTTGATTTTGACTACCAAGACCTCAGCATACTTGGAACTTTTGTGACAAACATGCAAAGAGATTCATGTCAAAGTTTGCATGACTTATCGTTTGTATGACTTAGTTTTCATGACTTAGACAAAAGAGTGAGAATCACAACGTGACAGAGTATTTTAATATTAAGCAACAAAAACTTTATCAAAGCTAACCAATGTCCCTTTTCAGAGAGAACTCAAAGAGTTTTATCCTATCAAGCAGTTATTTTACTGAGGGAGAAAGAGCTAGCTCTGTTAACTAATTCATAGTTATGACTGAAAGGAGCTTTTCCTGACTTTGATAAATGGGGTCTGAAACCTCGTCACTATGGTAAAGAGAAAGATGATCTGGCTGGTTTGACCAGACCAGCTGCACTGATGTTTTTGCAGATTAAGCAATGTGCTCTTCTCCATCCCATTACATGCTGATGCCCTTGGCTGCTCAGTCTCTGTGGTCTGTGTAAAGAGAGTGGGAAGAGAAGAAAGGAGAAAAAGGTGGGAGATGGAGGCATTTCATGTGTCTCCAGCAGGATTCCCTCTCCTGTGAAGGCTGCCTGTTTACACACACTCACCAGCAGGAGATATCAGATGGAAGAACAATGATGATATCCACAGCAGCAGCAGCAGTTAGTGTGCCTAAGTAAAAGGAAGCACCCTGGTGAAGCAGAGCAGAGGTACAGCTTCTCCCTCTCCTCTCCACCAACACCTCTGATCACAAAACCACAGAATCAGTATGAAAAAAACCTTTGAGGTCCTGCGGACAACCTAATGATGTACTCTGAAATCTGCTACCTTTTTTACAGGTGTCTGGAAGGCAGGAAAAATAGAATTACCTGTAATCTCCTTTCTTTATGCACTGGATTTAATTTCAGTAGAGTAGTGTATAATATTTCCAGTATCACCTATCTTCTTTCCCAAACAGCAGTTTTACAGCTCTTGGTACATTATACCAAGCTATTGTCAGTTTTGTTTTAATTTCTACCTCTTTCTTGCATTTTGGTTACGTTAACTGCAGTATTTTATTTCATTTTACTTTAAGAAAAGAAATTTGCTATTTAATTTATAATTAAATAGTTTTAGAAAAGAGACAAACTTAGAATTAATGGACCAATAGTGGCTAAGCAAATATGAAATGGTAGCAGTTGCTGTTATTCCTATAGACCGTGAGAAAGCATGCAGCAGATAAAAGATCCTTGTGAAAATGAGTTTTGCAAAGAAATATATAGGTTTGGAGAAAAAATATGCTGAATATTACTAACCAGCAACTCTGCAAATGTATCATCTTTGTCTTTTTCTGTCTTGGCCTTTATATCAGATTTTTTCCTCTGCTCACTCTCCCAAAATTAAATCCTTTAACTGCCATCAAACATTCACCATGGAGGGGAGATCAGAAACCTGGCATGAAATTCCAAACAGCTTCAGTAATTTGGCAAACAGCTTATTCTGTAATCATTCCTAAAGCATTGTCTCATAACAGACAACAGCTGAGCTTGCTGCATTTTTAAAGTACCATGCATTATGTCTTGGTTTAGATGGCTGCTAACACACAATCTGAAAACAGAACTGTTCAATGTGCCTTTTTTTTGCATTCAGCTGCACAGCATTGGGTATAAGTGATAAAGACTCCATTTTGAAGACTAACCAATGTAAACAGGAGTCTACAAACTTTTTTCTCTTAAGATTTGTCCTCTTTCAGTAACTTTTAAAGCTCGTTTTGTATTCTGAAGTGAACCACAACAACCTAGTCATTGGATAAACACGTTAGTTTGACAGTTCTTTGACGTACATGCTTTGATTACCAGAGAAGTGTAATGTGCATAAATGCAGAAGGTCTTTTACTTTACACTGCACTCATTGACTATGAATCTGCATAATTCTGTATCTTGCCATCCTACCACTCTGCTGTCACAAATTGACTTAACAGTTGTTATCTGATAAATGTCTGTGCCCCAACTGTTGAATGTGCAAGAAGCCCCATGATAAACAACCAGAATAAAACATGGTGTGAACCAAACTCCAAATAAAGGGTAAAAATTGATGACATCTGCATGGACTGAATAACCAAGAGCTGAAAATGAGCCTTGAAGGAAAGTAAAATAAGATATTTCTTAGCTGAGCTCTTTCTTGGCTAGGCAAAGTCAAAGCATGACAGGAGAATCTTGTTTCAGATCTCTGATATTTACCACAGCTCAGAAAACTAGGAGCAAAACTGTGAAAAGAACGCATGTGAAAAGGTCTGTTCTATAAATCAGTTCTCTTCCAATTATAAAAACTGTGAATGGTCGACATGTTTGAAATGCATGCATCGTCTGAAAACCCTGAAAAAAAACACCGCCTAAACTATGTTAGGCTAAATAATTTTAATAATTAGTGTTCAGTAATAAATATGGAGTATTTATTTTGCTGTCAATAATTTAGCAGACTGCAATATCTTTCCCTGATTCTTTATTTCACACTCTCATTATAACTGAGAATTAGAAAGTGGGAGGAAAAAATTCTAAAGTACCTGGTTTCTTTGAAAGCGTGTATGAAATCCATTGCCAGCCGAGATACCATCTATACTTGTTGTTTTTTTGATCATAACTAGTCCAAATCTATGAGTAAAATTTGAAAAAATGCCATGACACACACTCAAAGTATTTATGTTGTTTATCCCATATTGCTTTTTGTCAGAGCAATATCAAATAAAAAGACAAAAGACCTATTATTTTTATATGTTTATTGAATACTGTGTAAGCTGTACAATATCTATGTTAGTGTACTGACATTGATCTGAGCAATATTACTGCAAAAAGCCAAAATATTAAAGCACCAGGTTTGTATTTGTTTAGCTGTGCTTTGGGACAAGAGAGAGTCAAGCTATGTCTTAAAATGCTGGAAGGGATTTTATTACTTTTATTATTTTATTGATGTAGCTTATGGACAGTACAGCGGAAAAGAATACAATTCTTCTGAGGAAATATTTTTCAGGATAAACAGCTATATCACATGAAGCTTCATAGGGATAATATGCCACCCAGTGAGATGATAAACCCAGAATGTTGCTGAAAATTACAAATAATATTTGCAAAATATTCACAGTGAGCTTTTCACACACTTACAATGGATAAATAGCGAATTCTACAACTGAAAAATGTTTTATTTTATCTCTAATATTTGAGGACCAGACTGCTCTGCCTCATTCCTGCACAGGGAGCTTCATTCTTCAGCTCTGTGACATCTCACCAGGGACTGTTCTGGTTATTGTGTCATCTGAAATAATGTTATTAGTGTGCTTCCATGCTCTCCAGGCTGGCCTCTGCTTTCACAAATGAACGTATTTATTTTCCATACAAGTCAAGAAGCAATACATTCTCCAAGTAACAAGTACTGTAACAAGTACCAGTAGTGCTAACCTGCTCCTGTTCTTCATGAGTAATTCTCCCAGTCCTCTTTATCCCTCTCCCTCCACTCTCCACTGACTCCTTGTTCTCTTAAAGCCACATACAACATCCTGATCCTCAGACTTGCAAAGCAATCACATACCACTGTACACTGATAATAAGCAAATCCTCTCAGAACTACAGAAAATAAAAGAGAAGGGTCTCCACGGCATAGGCTATCACTTGCCAACACTGGGAAGAGTCTCAAATGACAGGATCTTGAAACTGAAATGGAAAACATTTTTCATTTGGTACCATGGCAACTGAACAAAACCCAGTAATTGCCTGCTCCTCTCCTCACCTCCCAGATTCAATGCAACTGGGCTGACTTGCTTTTTGGGATTGGAGCTTTTTCAATCTCTTGGTACCTGGCAAATGCAATAGAAAAAGGCAAAGAGAGACAAAAA
>VXBR01000024.1:26575-75533 GCA_013400215.1 Cisticola juncidis | reverse complement strand
AAAAAAAAAAAAAGGAGGTTTCCTGTATTATAAAGGGAAGGAAAGGACTTAAGTACAAATTTAAAAGAGTAAAGAACCAGGAAACCTAAAGCTCATTAACAGGTCGATTTTTAACTTGAAAACGTGCTGGAGCACAGTTGTTCTTATCTCTAAAGAGCTTGAGCATAAAAAGCTTCTTTACAGTTTGTAGTCAGGCAATAGGCAAGTCTGAGAGACTGAATTTATACACATTTTTAAATTGATAGTCAAAACTGATAGTCAAAAACTGCACACTGAATTACTAGAAAAGGGATGGGCAGTCATGAGTTTTTGGTGATTGGCCTTACAGCATTACCTCAGTGTATTGTGGTCTGTTTCTGCACTTTTTTTGTTGTTAATTCAAATATCACAGTTTGGCAGAATTCAATATAATTTCCCCTCCTTTTTCAAAAGTAAAACTAGTTTTTTAAAAATTTCATTTAATTGTGTAAATCACAATTAAAGAAAAGTGTAACCTTATGAAAACCACATTTCTTTAATGAGGAAGACAATTTCCAAAAATACTGCAATTTCATATATATTTCATAAGGGGCAGTATGATTTCATAAGTTTTCTCAATGTTATATGAAATATTACAGAAGAATTATATGAATGCTAGTGAATTATTAAATCCATTTATATTTCAAGTAACTTCACAAAATATTATGTACTTCTGAATGCCTGTACATAGTATCAAATCCAATCTTGGCAAAATTAACTTGATTTTAGTTTTATCATAGAAGATTTTATTTTTAAACAAAAATAAAAAATTAACCTGGCCACATGTCAGCAGAACACATTTTTTTGCATGTGTTGTTTCACCAGCTACTTTCATATAATCAGAAAATGCTGATGCATTTATCATCTCAAAGATTACTTTAAGTAATGGTGCAAACACCATGCATTTGTAAAATAAGATTACTTTAAGTAATGGTGCAAACACCATGCATTTGTAAAATAAGAGTGTCTAATCTTATCATAAGGCAAAATCATCATTCTGAGTCCAAATACAGCTAGACATGATAAACAAGACCCATTTTAAAGAAAAAAAGAAATTTCAGTCCTGGAACTCATATTCATAGCCAATGAAAGTTAGTCTCTTTTAAACTGTCCAGTATTTAAATAGATATAAAATTCTCAGCTTCCCCAGGTATAACACATCTTTTCATGTCTTTGTGTCTTGAAAATGATAGACCTGTCAACACTGAATCATTGTAATGAAATGTTTCTTTTCACCCATTCCATATAAAGCCCGTTGCAGGAAATGGAAATGGAAAAAGTTTCCATTAAGTCTTTTTCCACAAGCAAATCTATGACTCACACTCATCAATTCCGGGCCAAGAAACATTATTTTAATAGCAGAGCCTATCTACTATTAATCATCTGAATAAACAAATGGAGCAAAAAAATCCACTTTGCTGTCAAAATGCTGTCGCAGAAGCCAGACTCTGCACACATCTCAGAAAAGTGTCACTCGCCATCACAGTATTTTGCAGCCAGTACTGGTCAGCAAAACTCTCCAGCTCAATCTTTTCTCATTAGTCAGCATGTACTGCAGAAGCCCAGAAATTACTTATCAAAGTACAAAGCTGATCCAAGGAAAAGTCAATCCACATTGTCCTCTTTTTACTCCCACTCCTGATGCTACTGGCAGGGCAAGATGCTTGTGCTTCTCTTCAAATTTTAGCAAAAGCTTGCCAGCAGTGCATCTGATGACCTACAAACATGTCATAAGACAGTGACATACTTACAAAACTCTGCTTCTCATGACAGGAGCTGTGCTACATCATCATCATCATCCTAACAGCATAATTTGGAATTCTGCTTTCACGCCTACAGAAAACCATCCATAGAGCAGCAGGCAAAGAACTCCACTCTCATGAGACCTACCTGGCGTACTGCTCTGGGGTCCCCAGCACAGAAAGGGCATCAGCCTGTTGGAGCAAGTCCACAGGTGGCAGATGAATATGATCATAGGGACAGAGCACCTCTCCTGTGAGGAAAGGATGACAGATTCTCAATTGAGATTGTTCCGCCTGGAAAAGAGAAGGCTTTGAATATAATGGAGGCTTTCTAGTACCTGAAGGGATTTTACAAGAAATTTGGAGGGAGGCTATTTACAAGGGCATGAAGTGACAGGACAAAGGGAATGGATTCAAACTGAAAGAGGACAGGTTTAGATCAGATACTTGAGAGGAAATTGTTTACTATGAAGGTGCTGAGGCACTGGAGCAGGTTGCCCAGAGAAGCTGTGGGCACTCTTGAAGTGTTCAAGGTCAGGCTGAATGGGGCTCTGAGCAACCTGCTCTAGTGGAAGGTGACCCTGTGGTGTGTGGGTTGAAACTTAGACAATTTGTAAGGGGAATCCCCAAACAAGGTATTCTATGATTCTATGAAGAATTTGCACACTTCACCCAGAGCTTGCACACTTCAGATATCAGAACAGCAGCTTGCTTCAGAATGGTTTCTCCAAAAAAACCCATGACATTCTAAAGAAAAAAAATCCTATCATGGACATACCCAGCAGTGAGACAAATTTGCTGGTGCATCTGCACAGGCTGCTGGCTCTGAGCACTGTAGAGTAGTATTAGATAGTCTGGCCATGGGGACAAACCTCTCAGATACCAACCCCTCTACATCTACTGTCTCATCTGAAAGAATTTGCCACAGACCTCAGAAAAATAAGACCCCTATCTACACTAAATTTCATTAAAGTACTTGAGCACAAAAGATTCTCTACAATGCAAAGAAAAATTAGCATATTTGTTACTTTTTGATTATTCATATATCATGTTTGACAAAAGCAACATGGTCTAAAAATAATAATAATGTCATCTTGTCCATAAATAAATATTTTTTACTCCAAACTGCTTTATAAAAAATTGCTTTAAAATACCATCCTTTAATCTTTTGTGTGCTCTGTTTTGTGTTTTGATCTGCTCCTTTCCATGTTTGATTTGCATACAGGCAAATTTGAGATCAATTTTAAATTCAGTTAATTATCTTATCACATATTGACTATAAATTATTTATACATATATCTCTCTCACTGATAGAAAAGATGAGTGACACAAGTTGCAGTTCATTCATTCTTCATTCATCAATGGACAAAAATGTTTAAAAGGACAAAGGGAGACATTTAGAAAGGGGTTTTGACTAGCTGCTCTCTTAGATGTTAGTATTTCTTGTCCTTGACTTTATTGCATGTTTTTTTCCACACATTCTTTACTGAAGCTCTCTTGGTACTAATAGCACACTATTCAGTATGCTTCCAGTATTCTTCCTGGTGTAACAGCATGGTATTACATATTGTTTACATGACAGTCAGGGACTGCAAATGGTCAGGTGTTTGAAAGAAATACATGGTAAAATCTTCAGAGAGGGAAAACACCTCCTGTCCTGCCTATTACACAAATAGGCGAATGAAAAGTAGGACTTTTTCTCCTTTCTGAAATAAGACAGAAACAGAAAATACAGCCTGGATTTCAAAGACTAAAATAAAATAAAATAAAATAAAATAAAATAAAATAAAATAAAATAAAATAAAATAAAATAAAATAAAATAAAATAAATAGGTGCTGAGTTTAGCTTCTGACAGGCTTTTGGCCAACAAGAACTTTGCATCTGCGTCTGGAAGTACAATGCAGGAAATCCTATAGATGATACACACACCACCTTTGCTAGCTTTAATCACTGTGGATCACATCTAGATGAAGAACAGAGCATGAACCATGTGGAGGAAGGACATTTTACCTTTAACATGACATCATGTTAGTCCTTTTCTTCTGGTTTTGGAAGCCAAGCTCTGTATTGTATCACAATGTGTCGTGAGCTAGAGTAACTCCTTAGCTTGTGACTATTTCAGAGGCAACTACATCACATTCCTCTCCTACAACATAAAATATTTTGTAAATGTCATCTGGCATCATTAACCTTTTGAAGTCAATAAACCTTTTTCTAGTTCAGTGGGAATTGTCCAACATTTTTCCAGTGAGAAAAAAATGTTGCTTGTAGTTAAACAGTTCCTTCTTGTGAGGAAAGTCATCTGACTTTCCACACACAGAGCTTTTTTTTTTTCCCTTACATTTTTAAGAACAGGTAATTTTTAATGCAAAGAACTTTGGAAAACTACTTCCTTCTTTTCTTTTCTCTAGTTAGGAATATTTTAACAATGATGTACAACTTCATAATGCCCCCTCTTTGTAAGATGTGCATGTCTTGTATTTTGGCAATCTGTTGAAAAATGCTGTATTTGTCACATTTAGACTGCTATCAGTTTAAGGAACAGCATTCTTCTGGTTACTTGCTAACGTGGTGGAAATTTGCCTTCTAATGACCTTTAAACAATTTGTAACAAAAGAAAAAGTGTTTAGTGTAATTGCTAGGATTTGCTACCTGATATTTCTCAAACTTCTCTCTCCACTTGATTAGGTACATTAACTGGCTTTTTTCCACATTTGGGTCTAAGCTGTTTCATTCTGTTCTGGTTTTGCATTTATTTATTTATTTATTTATTTATTTATTTTTCAGCCAGCACAAATGTTTTTATCCCAGACATAGAGCTAAACACTTTCAGAACAACTGAATCATTTAGTGGTGCTTGGCTTCATGTGTTTGTCAGCTGAAAATGGCATTTAGCACAGGCTTTATCTCAGCTATGGTAATTACTGTACTGAAATGAGCTCTCATACACAGCACAGACTGTTTTCAACAGATGCAACCAAGCAACTCTGACTTCTCTGAAGTAGTTTATTTGGCTTTCAGAGTGTGACACTGTTCAGACACGAATGCACATATCCCCTTAGAGAGAGATATAAAACGCAGGGCAATGCTGGTTTTAAGGCAGTATATTCTTTCTTTCTGAGTCAATTCAATTATCCCATGCAAGTATAGAATAGAATCTCTCAGTTGTACATAGCTCCCACATTATGTGCTGGCTGTGCATCTTATTACACATGAAGATTATTGTTATTGTAATGTATCTCAGTGGTATACCAAATGTTAGTTTAATGATGTAATTAATATGCTTGGATTTACCATCTGATGTTCTTAGGCACCACTTGGGTTAGCATGTGATGCTACCAATTTCAAACATACTTGAAAACAGCAGTTTTTTGTTAAGGGAGTTGGCAGAAAAAGATAAAGGATTAGTAACATGAGTCACATTCTCTAACAACATTTAAAAAAATTTGTGTCAGATGTGTTCAGCTGACATGTCAACTCAGAGTGGCGCTGCCTCTGAAGCTTGTGTAACATGCATTATTTATATATATCTGAGCTTTTTCATTATTGTTGTTATTGAGTATAATATGGTTTAGCAGAAAGAATTCCCCCAGAGTCTAAACCTTGTAATCAGTTGAGCTCATTTGATGATGGACTGCTTTCAGTACTAAAAGGTTGACACCAGTCTGATGGACAAATGGTGTGCACGAGCGAGAAAATTAAGGGGGTTTTGCTGTTGTGGGGGGGCGGAGGGGTGTTTTCTTTGTTGTTGTTTTGTTTTGGTGGGGTTTTGTTTTGTTTTGTTTGTTTTTGAAGAGCACTTCTTTCTTCTAGAAAAGATAATGATAAACAGGTGGATGGTACTTGAAAATGACATTCAGGTATATAGAGTAAGAATCCATAAAAGTCCAAAGCAGATACCAAATTAGTCTTTATCAACATAACTGTCACTCATTACTTGCTAACCATAAATGATTTAATTTTATTAGAAAAGCAATTATAAGCCCAATAAAGAAATTGGATGAAGTTATTACATATTAATGGTGGGAAGGATTTAGGAACATCCAAGAACACAGTAAAAATAAAAAGTTTTAAAGTTTGGTCTCTTTCTTTACTCTCCGTCAGCATTTTGCATCTCGATTCTTTGCTACATCTCCACTGTGTTCTTCCTTCCACATAGCAGATTGTTTATGGTATGATTTCCAGTTTTCTTTTAAGTCATGCTAGAAATATCCTAAGAGTATCTTTCCATTTTCCATGCAGAAACCACACATTTGCCAAGGAAATAAAAACACACAGAAATGTTACTTCTGTGTTTTGAAACATATATATATCATGAGAAATTAGGAAAAACAATCAAGGTTTTTTAATTAAAAACATAAATGAAGGAGTTTCTTTTTAAAAAAAAATAAAAATAAACATACATATAAAGAGTATGGGGAAAATTACACTGGAATATACTTGACATAAATAGCCATGACTAATGTCTCAAATGTTTAAGTGCAAGTCATTACACAAAACAAAGCATTTACTTCAAAATATTGTAATTGAAAAGTATAATACTGAGGATTTTAATTGCCAAATATGGATTTCACATGGAAGTCATGTATTGTTATTCTTTGAAAAAAGTGCCTATGGAGAAATCAGTTCTTATTCAAAACTCTACAGCGAGCTAAATGTAGTCACCAACTGAGCAACAGAACATGCACAGTGTAAGAAGTATACTATAAATTTCTAGATGCCAAATACATAATAGATATATTTCTCCACCTTGTCTGTTCTCCATCAGCACAGACTGTGGGACCATACCTGCTGGTCTAGCAACTGAGTTTCTTTAAACAAATAACACTGAAATGATATATATTTCAAGTATGCTGTTGCTAGAAATACAGAATAGATTTAGGACAGAAAATATCTTTTAATCTCTGCCACTGCTGGTGTGATCTTGCTACCACTGTGTCTCAGAGTACATTAAAAGGCATCATACCACAGGAGAAAGGCAAAACTGGCCTTTTGAACACTTTCCTCTGGTGAATGTTTTGGCTGTGGTTTGGTGCCAGTTGACACCTCAGACTCATGATCTGAGTAACTTGATACTGAGCCTACAGAAGAAAGGACTCTTTAGGTAAAGCATATCTATAGTGCTGAAGAAACAGATTTCAAGTATTTTAGTTCAATAGTAAACCTCTTCAAGTGACATTTTAGTACCCTTGACTTCTTTTTCCTTCCCGATACACTATTTTTTTTTTTTTTTTTTTTTTTATTTCTAGCTCCTGTGAAAAGCCAAACACCTGGAACTCATAATAAATTCAGTCCAACTAGCAAAAGGTTACAGCTGCTCATACAACTCAGCATTTAAGCCAAGACAAAAACCAGTGGTGGGAAAGCAGATATATTTCAATTACATCCAGCACTCATCCAGCAAGCTGCCCACATTCTTTACTTGTACACTGACTTGAAAAGACCAGCACAACAAAGTACCACAGTCTGACCTGCAAATTCAAGGGAATTAAAGTTTTAAGACTTATTTTTGTAATATCCAAACACAAGCAAGTTTCTATGACCTTGGTCTGACATAGTCCTGCAAAAAACAGAATTTTTTGCTAGGTCAATTTTTAGTCACGTGATTGCCTTAAAAGGACAAACTGTATTAGAAGGCTTCTCTAAGGTCAAGAAACATCGACATTTCTCCAGTCACACAGAAACAGAGCCTGAATATTAAAGAATAAAAAGCACCCAAATATAGAAGTAGAGGGCAAAAGTGGTTTCTTATGAGAAATCAAACATCTTTGTATTTATAAAATATAGTCGTTAAGTTGCGTGAGTCCTGTTTAAGTAAAGCAGGTCACCTAAAATATGACAGTAAGATGTCAAACACATTCACAATAAAATTATAGACCTTCTTCAACTGTCTGAAATGACTCTTCAAAAAATTTTAACTAATTCTTCTGTTGTGTATATGGTATCCCTTTTCTCTCAGCTTATCTGTTTACTCTTTATACAAGTATTTAATAGCAGTAGATTAATGTAATATTTTTCCTATATGATTTAGGAAATAACAGGAAAAACACTGTTATGGTCATAAACTTTAGGATGATAAATCTCAATATTTTAATTTTTTTAAGATAGCTCTATAGCAATTATAATTCACTAGCAAAAAGAGAGAGGACAATGTATTTCTAATATTAAAGAATACCTAGTACAACATTATTCCCTTACAAGTATCTTATTTTTGATGAAGAATGAGAAAGCTACAAAATAAAACCCATTCCTATATATAATGCATTTATTTATCAAGGAGGCCCCAAGAATAGACTAATAATCTATAGAAAGGCATGTCAATGAAATTCTATTATAGACCAGGCAAAGAAAAANGGGGGGGCCGGGGGCGTGGTGGTGTTCCATCTGAAGTTCTCTATTGTTCCTTAACAATCACTCCTTATAGAAGTTAAGGGCTCATGATGGCTTAATGTTCCTTGCAGAGAGAGAGAGCAGCTGCTGAAACAATCTAGTTAAGAACTACACATTTATCCTTGCTGCCTCCTTTGCCTCAGGAGGGAAATAGTCTGCTTTTGTCAATGTAAATGTAGGCTAGTAGCTGATTATTCCTCTTTATTGCTCCTTCCTTACATGCCAACTCAGCAGTACTGTGAGGTGTGCAGCAGGCAAGAAGGAGAGAGTTACTTTATTCAGAACATTTTATCCTGTATTACAATATATAAAGCTAGCATTAAGTGGTAAATTCATTTGGGGACCAATCTTCCCTCTCCCACATGGAAATCAATGCCTGTTTTTCTACTTGCTTCACTAAGAACCAGATTGGATGTTTCATGCTTTGGGAAAGAAAGTTTGAATATATTCTCAAAACAAAACACAAATCCCTGAGACCACAATATTCTCAAAGATATGCAAAGTGCTACCGAGACTCTCAATGTGCTCCAAACCTAGATTTGAGTTTTAATTTATTTATATGTGTGCAATGAGAAAAGCACCTTTGTGGACAATTTTTTTGTCTCTGTTTCCAACTTTGCAGTTTTGCTTTTGTCAAGAGTTTCATTGTTCCTTAAAATTAGAGTACTCTTGTAAAAAAATGGAATAAGAATTCAGTAGCACAAAAGTTTCTGTATCTTACGTGTTTTGAAATTGGTTCAGTGCTTATTTTATAGGTGAAAAAATTTATAGAAAGAAAAAACTCTGATATTCTTCCTTGCAATATATTTTACGAGAGCCATTGAATAGACATGTAATCCAATGCCAAAGTTTTTGAGGCTGGTAATAGAAGCTAGGTGATGTAACTAACCCCATAGGAAATATAATGCTGACACATTAACACTAGCAGTAAATTTTTGCAGTTGCACAGGATGAGCCAGGAAGGAAGGAAACTGAGGCTAGATAAACATCACATTTAGCACACAGGCTTTGTCGTGAATGAATTTTCTTCAGATTTTTCTGTGAGAGTGGATTTCTTTGTTTCTTCCTCTGTAAATGGAGGAAATCAGGAATTAAAAAAGAAACATGCAAAACAATCTATTGGTGGCAGCCATTAAGGGAATTACCTTGCCCATTGAATACCATTTCGGTTGGAATCAGATCTACTACTATTAATTTCTACCTTTTTAATGCACACTTTAGCTAGTACATGACCCATACTGTGTAACAGCAGTTACACCCCAGGGACTAGAGATTAACAGCATGTGCTACGAGTGGTTTATTTTACAATTGCCGTGAAATAAAAGCTGATGGAAATGAACTGGTGAATTACTCTGCCAGCAGAATCAACAATATTTTTCTCGCCATGGAAAAGCTCTGTTCTTCTGTCTTCATTTTTTCCTTCGTAATATTGGTTTCATAGAGGAACACAATAGTTAGGGGAAATGTGGGGAGGGGAAAAACAGAAAAGCATGGTGTTACACTCAGACTTGCCATTTTCACTGTATGCTTCAGTTCATCTGAATAAATTTTACCAGCTAAATCTTCGTGTCATAGTTAATTAAAACACCATTTGGGTATAAAAAGCTACAGTCAAGTGAAATCAAAATTGTTTTTCAGTAAACTCCAGTCAGTTAGCTTTTCTTTCTCATTAAAGGAACATTATTTCAGCTGCTACACACGTGTATTTTTGGAGTGCTAGGGAAGAAAAGTAATTTCATAGAAGGGTATCAAAGAGGCTTGTTGTTTTTTAGCCCATAAAGGACTGCACCAAAAGCATTCTCTCCACAGCTTTTCTATAAAGCGGTAAATTTATTTCAAGTTAAAAAGAAGGCTAATACAAAACAGTCCATATCGTTAATGAGCAGGCAGAAAGCATGTGTGTTCTGACCATTAGGGACAAACTGCACTGAGCTGCACTGGTTACCAGGCACACAAGGAGGTTTACCCTGTCCCACCATGCTTCCCTCCACAAGGAACTTATACCACAAAAAGGACAAATCTCATCGGGAACTACTTCTCTAGAGATAAAACATACGGAATTCATCCTTTAAAGCTGCATCTTCTTCAAAGGAGTAATGGAAGAGTAATGGAGAAAAGTAGTATCAAAGTCAGGCATCTAAAGAAGGAGTAAATGTACCAGTAAATCATAAATTTTGTTTGCAATTAATTGGATTTTTTACCCTTTTGCTGAGGTGTTGTGGTTTTTTTGCTTTTTCACTCTTGTCTGCATTTAACTTCAAGCAAAACATTAGTCGTCTGAGGAAGTGCTCCAGATTTCAGAGAAATTTTGAATTTTTTATTTAGTGCCTCCCTGTTAATGTGTAACACGTAGCAGTTATTGCTAAGAGATACAGTGGCTGCCTGGCCTGATATTTTAGCACCTCGCCAGCCATGCGTGCCTTACTCAGCTCTATCAGATAATGATATGTGACATGATTTACATGTGCAGAATTGAGAATTCATTGTGAACCTATTTATAATTACAACACAGTTGAAAGAGAAAAATGATTTAATAGTTACTATAAACATCCTTGACAAGGCACAGAGACATGACTCCACACGCTTATTTGTATTTGGAAATTGGTTTTTATCTGTAATTTTTTACGTAACAAGTATACTCAATCTTAATCTTTGCTTCATCACAGAAGACCTAAAATTTTGCTGATACCTTTTGTTGTAGAATAGGGTCAATGTACAAAGAGAGCCTAAAACAGGAAAAAGAGGAAAGAGGAAAAGAGATGTGGACAATTTTTTAGAGACCATTTTCTGTTGATCTCAAAAGGCATTTTAAGAAACACAGCTACACCTTCTCTATCACTATTCCTGATCATTAGAAGAAATTTCTCAATGCCATAATTCAAAACAACCAATCCCACTTTGCCCAAAAGCAGTGTTTCTCTGGAAGCTCACTGACAAAATGTATTTAATATCACCCTGTGGAACTTAGCTTTGTCTTCATGAGACTGCTAAATTTTCTTATATAACCATTTCACTGTAAATCTGCCCACAAAATATTGAGCTGCTCAGAGAATGAAAATCAAACTATAATTTATTCCAGGGATCATCTGAATTCACTACACTGTGGACAAAAGCTTATCAGAGTCTGGCACCAAAAGTGACTGGTAATAAATCTTCATAAGGAATTGAAAAAAAAAAATTAAAAACCAAACCAAAATAGAATTAACACCTCAAGGTGAACACATAGGCTATTTTCTATTAGTTTTACACACACAGTCATTCTGTCCCAAAATGGCTAAGCTTCACATGTCATTTACTGGTTGGTGAATAAGCATTTAATTATATTTGAGGTGTTTTCTTTGTCTGTTACTTCAGAATACCTGAAAATTTGAATACAAGGAAATCTCTTTATAGATGCTTATAGAAGTCTTAATCTAGGATAATGCAGGTTTTTCTTTTATTCCATGAGTTTCCATAGTGGGATCTCAAATGCTATGATGTGAGCTTGGCATGTAAGATAGCTGGTACAGATTAAAATTCAGATTTTGGCATTTTACTGACTCCAATCTGCTGTAATGAGGAGAACTGTATGTGATAAACAAAAAGAAAGGTAGATCAAGGTTTCAATGATGAAACAGAAGTGATGGGTGAGTATACATTTGTCTAACTACTGTGGCCCTTGATATAATAGAGGCACAGAAAAGCTCAAATCATAGACTGTTATTAACCAAAAAACATGGTATTTCTTTTCTGAAGAAATCAGGGATTTAAATTGAAGGTGATGGGGGCAGTAAAATAATGAGCAAAGCAAACAATAAAAAGAGTGTATCATCTGAGTGCACCACTGAGTCTTGATAAAACACAGCACTGTCATTCTGCTGTTTGCCTGTTTCTTACTATGCTATGCTTGTGTACAACTGAATGTTGTTATTTAATTTTAGCAATGCCATGGAGACATGGATAAATACAAATAAGGTCATGCAAATTTTATTCTCTACCAGCACAGACAAGGTAAATCCAAATTTACTCAGGTTGCTTCTTAGATGATGTATTTCCAAAAATACATCAAAAAGTGCGGCTTTGTTACAAATAGACATACATCTCTATATTTCAATATTTTAGTATATATTTCATATATACTAAAGGGAGTTCATATCAACTTTTCCAAGTGACTGAGTGAGGCAATGATCCATCTGGAGAAATTCTGGAAACTTGGGCAAACTGCATGTTGTAGCAGAAGAAACAAATTGTATAAAATGTTTGATACTGATGCCTTTCCTGGTCTTGAAAAAATAAAAGCCAGACACGGTTAAGGGATAAGGGGTTTTTACCTCAATATTTTAACAAAGATCCTTATGGTGCAAGGGCCTGTTTCGCCATGGTGGGATGGGCCACAATGCATACACACAATAGATCACATATACAATTTACAGATCTTACAAATTAGCATATCTAACAAAGATGCCCCAGTGGGAGGCCTGGATGAATGGTGTGATATTCCCCCATGGAATCTGAGGAATTCCCCTCTGGATGGGCCGAATCTCTAGCTTACCAGGGTATGTTCTAGTGAGACCTTGGTTTCTCAAGATAGTGTAAGGCTTTCCAGCCTCCAACTGTGAGGCCTTTAGAATGTTTGGTCTCCTGGCCTAATAGAATACTAGGGCTATGCTAAATTATCAGACTTAAGGAATTACAAGAATGCATGGTAAGAACACTGAGGATACATAAAAGTTATATAAAAGGTATGTAAAAGAAAAGACAAAAAAATCATCTTGCCATCAATAGCGGTAATGGTTGCCAGGTATCCAGTTACCTTTCCTCACATGGAAGTGCACAAGATGAAATGCAAGTTAATATTCTGTAATTGAAGAGGGGAAAGGGCAGGGAAGAACCCACATACATCTTAATCCTCTGTCAGGAGAGAGGATGCTTGAAAATTGTATGGTTTGCAGTTCTTCACTTTAGGAACTGAAGCTCAATGCCTTCTACAAAATTTAATGAGAAGGTCTCCTATTGCAACGAAGATGACATTTTTAACTACAAAAGTATCAAAATGCATGTAACTGGGAAAAAAAATAAATTATTAAATACCCCTAAAATGGATTTTCAGAAGAAAGCATCATATGTTAAAGCAAACACAACCAGGCAAGGTATATTCCAGGGGGAAAAACAGCTAGAACATAAAATATTACAGCTTTCATGGTTTCAGTATACCAGTGACTCGATTTTATGCTCAGTTATTAATTGTCAGTATTGACAAAAGTTGTCAAATTCCAATTTTAGAACTGTCAGTGTCACAAGCCACATATAAGAGATATATAATTAATGCTTCTTTGCACCTTCAACTCTCATATTAATGAAACTGAAACTATAGCCTCTTTTCCTTTTCTGGCATTCAATTATTGATGCATTTGTACTTTGGCAATAAAAGTTTTATGATGTGGTAGACTTATTGGGTGGGAAGCATAAACAAATATCACATTGATGTTGTTCACAGTCAAAAAATGTATTATCATTCACAAAGCAAAGCATCTCAAAGTGAAATTTTAAAAGATATTGGTAAGTGACACAATCGCCTCTAAAATGTTACTGAAGGCTTACACTTGGTCAGCTACTGTAGGCAGCTGAGAAGAAAAGAAATCCTCAGCTCTATTGTGCCACAAAAATCCTTAAGATGAAATCCTTGTTGATGTAAATGAGGTATGAGAACAATTACACGGCAGTGCCTTCACTATATCTTTTCTTCACTTCTCTGTTTATAGGCAGTACTATTCATTAATGACAAATGCCCAAGTGGTCACCCCTCACAATATCCTTGGCCATCAGAATTTCAGCATTTGAAGTATGCAATCAGGACACATTTACAGACACTTTTAAAAGTCTGGAAAGCATGGGGTTTCCTTTTACCTGGAGAGATACATGTTGCACAGATGTCCTACAGGTGCATTTGTACAGGAATTTATTTTATGGGAAGCAGCTAAAAGGTGTTTCTCAGGAAGCTGTATGTTGTGCAAATGCCTGATTTACACTTATTCTGCTTTAATTATCAGAGCCCCAATTTATCTTTTAAGAGGAAATCACAAAGCTTTTTTAGTTAGCAATTAGAAGATTTAGTGAATAACATAAAGTACCCAAAAGCAACATTACAGCTATAGAAATATCCTGTCAAAGTAATTTACACACATCTGGTGTTAGATGTTCTGTAAGTCAATATATAAAAATGGGCAAATCTGATACTTCATATTGACACCTATTCTGTTTTACAGGATACATTTTTAACATATGAACCATGGGTAATTATAGAATTCATGTAGCCCACGACAAGTGTATCTTACACATCTTGTAATTAAATATTTTATAAATGCATGTTGAAGTTAGGATTTAAAGATTCAACTGAAATATAATGAGTATTTAAATTTAAGTGCTGCAGCAATCAATATAAAAAACTGCTTCATGTTTGCCACTTTTGAATGACATACACTCTCAGGTAAGTCTTGAGAACAAACTGAGGGTGACTTTCATTCCAGACAGCCCTTTATGTTCATGTGACCGGTATGAAGCAAGTGTTGAACCAACCACTTTCAGAACCCAACCCTCTATAGCACAGACACTTCCCTTACATTGTTTCTATAACAAAGCAGTATATAAAATAGCCACAAAAAAAAAAAAAAAAAAAAAAAAAAAAAAAAAAAAAAAACAAAAAAAAAAAAAAAAAAAACCCAAGCAAAAGCAAACAAATGGAATGGATAAGATTTTCCTAAAAACGTAAATAAATTTAACTTTTAATCGTGTAATAAACTGATATTTCTTGGGGCTGACAAAACTTTGCAAAAAAAAATATATTATTTACAATAGAAAAATCCTATTATATTATTTACTGGTTTATTTTTCTATTTTGCTGAGGTAAAATAGGAAAATAAAATAACATTTTTAAAATAAAATATTTTATTTTATTTTCCTATTTTACTGAGGTCAGTTAAAACTGAAACTGATTTCTATTGGATCACATAGACCTAAAGTATGCTTTTGAGGATACAGAGCCAAAGGCAGCGACTGATTACAGTTTTTTGACACAATGTGTATTTTAAAGATCTGATGAAAGAAATGTTCTCCCTGCCACAAGCAAATGGGCTTGTTAAACCTGCTTAGCACAATAACCCTAAATTAAATGGCATCATTAAACTTGTTACGGCACATGAGTTGGAGAAGAAAACAATCAGTCATGTACTTGCAGAAACACTGAGGTTCTATTCCATAAAATAAATCACCTTCTGGAAAGAAACAGTCAGGCAGTGTTCTTTATAAAGAAACAATAATTAAAAACCAAAACCAAACAAACCAAAATATTAAAATTACTTGAAGTATCATTATTTTCTAAAGAAACTAAAAGTTGGTTTAGGAAGAAAAATAAATGCCAAACATTAGAACCAAAAACAAACAAACAAACAAACAAAAAAACCCAACCCAAACCAAAAAAACAACAACAACAAAAAAATCAAGCCAAAACACACACACACCATCCTCACAAAAAAAATCCCTTGTAGATTTTGAAATTGACCATGTTTTCCAACAATGGCATGGTAATACAATCTTTTTTCAAAACATTTACTTTGGTTTCTGGAGGAGCCAAGTAAACTGCTTCTTTCTCTGAAAGGCAGTGGTGATCACATGCAAAAAAGCTGGAGACAAGTCCAATTAAAGCTTGCTTTCCAACAGCTCTTACAAAGAATCTATCCTGCTAAAAAGTGGTTATACACTCCACATCTGCAGCAAAGTTTTGGTCCAACGTCCTCATGAGAAAAAATTTTTCTTTTGATTCAGATATTCTAGGGGAAAAACCCACTACTCAAGTAAAACTAACAGGACTTCCACCATCAGTGTATATGTACAAACAGAAACATCACAGACAAATTTTTCTTGCTTCATCGTTATCATCCTTCTTTCTTTTAACGCCTTGTGTTCTCAGAGGCGTATCCAAACCTCCCAGTGGCTACTCCAGGTGCCAGCATGAAACCTGACCACTGATTGGTTTGCCCACAACTTCCTGGAAAATTCACCTCCCCCTCAAACCGAGACACACACAGTAAAATGGTCCTGAAGGGAAATTTATCTTAGTTTAAGGAATTAATTTTTTCATTTCTTCAACCAAATTTTAATATGGTGGGCCAAGGTGAAAAATTCAAAACATTAGAATGGAGTTCAGACCTGTGAATTCACACCTGGGAATGTGTGAATTCTCTCTGGGACAGAGATTTCCAAAACTTAAGAAAATAGTCTTATGCTTTCATGGAATAGTTTCACACTTGTAAAAACCATATTTCTCCCAACACTTTCTTTTCATTGATTTCTCTGTAAACTTGTTGGGACGTGGCCAGCCAGTTTTGGTGAAGCACCAAGCACATAGTAGAATGAATTTTGATTTAACACTAGTTTGCAGGAAAAACATTAATACTGCATCAGTAGTTTAAATTAAATTCAAGTTAAGCTTGTAGACAACTCCACAAATGGTTGGACAACATTAATTGAAATTTTGATTTGTCCTGTGTTCTTCACTACCTGAAGATAATTAGATGTAACAAGCATTGAATTTTAAGCTCAGCAGTAATGCCACAGCCTTTTATTAACCCTTTTGAAGCATGTCACATTAGGTAGCTGTATTTTCCTCAGGCTTTTCATGAATTTCCATCTTACCACTCACATATTAAGCTGTATCATGGCTGAAATTTCAGGAGCAGCTGCAATTCCTCACACAGACCAAATCCATTTTGTAACTCTCATTATTAAACATTTACCACAATGTTCAAACTACTAATAAACTTCATGGACCTGATTAAGAAGCATAAGTCCTTCAACTGTCCATGGGAAGAAAACAATACCATCAATACCAACTCTGACACATAGTTAGGTAGTAATTTTTAACTGGGTATCCTAAACACTTACCTGAAGATACTACCTCTCTGCACTTACTGGGCAGCAAAAAATATCTGTTGCTTCACAGTTGTGTCTATACTTCCAGAGAGCCTTCCCCTCATTTTGGGTGTATGTGAAAGTCTTCTAACTTACATTGACTGATTCATAAGAAAGTCAAAAGAAAACCCTAATATAAGAAAAAAAAAAAAAATTGTCTCTGTGGAAAAAAATCCCAGAAAAAATAAAGTTAGTTTACTTTCAATATGCTTTATAAGCTATAAATATGAAAGCTATAAAAATATGTAGGAAAGTGTGCATTCAGTTTTATCCAAGAAACAGAAATAATTGCATGTATGTTTGAAGGTTTCCATAAACTTTTCAAAAATCACATCACTTTAAGCAGCTTAGTCTTATTCTATTTGTCTTCGATCTACTTTTTCTTCTTTAAGTTACTTTGACAAGTAACACAGCAGCTAGATAAATAGAACTTCATTTGTCATAGACCTATATAGCTATTTGCGAACCCTGGAAGAGAAGAAAAAAGCATCAGTATACCTTCTTTTAGAAAGAAAAATATATTACATTTTTACCATTGAGGTGTTTCCCAGGGTCTCAGGAGAGGCTCAAACTAACCATATTTTTCTCCTCTCTGCTCAGAAAACCCATGCTCTTAATAACTCAGACCACTTTTTGTTATCATAATCAAGCACAAATTAAAGGTGGCATAGTTTTCTTTTCAGAGTGTTGAATTATTTATTGTTCATGCAAGGAAATATGACCTTGATATTTGAAGATCATGATGGAGATGAATCAGAGGCAGTATTTCATATGGCTGCAAAAGCACAAACAAGGATTCATATTTTAGGGAATAAAACAAGTATATGGGCCTACAACACAAAAATCCTATGGAGCTTGTAATATGAATTTTAATATACTGCATGCAGCACAATGACAGATAATGAGAATATATAACTAAAATCATGAAAGTAATCTCATTCTAAGGGTGAAACAAATATCTCACTTGCAGGAGTTTTTCATATACTTTCCCAATATGTCTATTCAATAAACTTAATGAGGTAACTTGTTGAAAAACATCATGCTTGACTCCTACAGACTACTCTTTGCATACTACCCTTGAATTCATTGACATTTTATTGATCTAAATTAACTGTTTATTCTCTTGTGTGCCACTGTAAAGTGAAATTATAAACCTCCACTTCAATTCTAAGAGTTATTTACAAGATATTTCATTTGTTAACCAACTTCCTAGTTGCAGAAGAGTTTATGATTTCATAATCCAGCTTCATTGGGTTTTGTGATACCTGGCCTAAGCTGTAAAATTCTGGGATGGTTTTCAGGGAGAAAATAAAACAAAAACAAAACTACTGAAGAAGTCAGTTCTCTCAGGCCAGTGCTATTTAGTCACACAGTGACAACAGGTGATATGCAGCCTGAAATATATTTCTCTTTCCTCATCTCTTTTGTTCTGAGGCTCAAGCAGAGTTGCCTGGAGTGCAGACCAGTTGCAAATTAGGGAAAACTCAGACTGGGGTCACCCCAAGATCTGTCACTGGCAAAAAGCCTCTCTGCCTTGAGGAGGAACCTTGAGTTGGTTGCTCCTCCCACCTCTAGGGGAGATCATCACCATCCAGCCACACTGACCAGCAAGAAGAGCTCAAAGAAGGCTCACTTAGGCCATTTTATTTACGGGGTAAAGTGTCTGGCTCATGGTCAAATTGCTTACAGTGGGAAGAGTGTGCATAAAACTCCTTGTATCCACTTTTGTTGTTGTTGTTTCTTTATACAGGAATCTTGGAAAAACCACCCCCTAACAGTATGATTTGTGTTCCATTCCCATGTGCATTGATCTTCAAAAAGTCACTGTGTTCTTCTTTAGGTTTCTTTGAGGTTTTCTTGGCCCAGCTGCCACTCAGGACTGTACCTCCTTTGGAGCCTTTCCAACTGTTTTGTGTTTGATTAAGGAGAGTAGCCTATAAGTCTACACAAATATTGTCAATCTATTTGATTGTTTCATAAAGGCATAGTACAATTACCTCTTTCCTCCATACCATAAATACATAGCATGGCAGATCAGTGGTAAGAGTCCAATTATTTTATAAACTGTTTAGTTTAAGTGCCAAAATTAATGTTAATTATATACTATGTTTGCACACTTTCTGATCTGAAGTAAGCAAATAGCTCTTAGTATCAAATACTATTATTAATTATATTATAGGGGAATTTATCCTAATGAATAAGGAACATGTGCTTCATTATTTACCAAATATTTGCAAATAGAATTATTTTAAGCAATAAGTGTAATGTTAGTGCTAACAAAACCACAACTGGATGAAGCTTTAGATTCAAAGTTCCTGTTGCTGATGTCCCACCCCTTATGTTCTCCATCCCATTTCAGTCTTTTTTAGGACATGATGTATCTTCACTTTGTGAAGATAGATGTTAATCAGGATACTTCGATGCCCTGGCTTCTTTCCAGCAATGTCCTGAAGTGATCATATTGCAATTGGATTCTTACCAAAGTTTCATTCCAATGGAGGTAGGCAGGAACATTTGAAACCATCTATAGTTAGATTTCAGCTATTGGTGGATTGTGACAGTTAAAGTTACATCCCACAGTTTCAATAAGATTACAGTTACAGTTATTTCAATGATTACATGTTTCTACAGTCTGTAAAAATAGAATCACGGAAGGTTCTCATACAAACATATCCATTTACATTATATACAACTACAGTCTCAGGGGTTTCATAAGGACCTATTTCAAAGTGACAAATACATTGTTCAGTGTCAAGACAAATGTCTTGGGACTCAATGGTACTATTTTTACAAATAAATCCCCGTTGCTCACATTCAACGCATGCATCAATACCAATAGTTTATCATTTGTTCCCACTTAGCTGGGCCCATAATCTATGTACTAATGGATAGAGGACATTTCCATAGTGATTTTATCCCAGCACAATTATAGGGTTTATGATGCCTACTGAAGCATGATGTATTGTTGAAATATCTCTCCTGGATAATTTTGGATAGGACAGGGTTTGTCCATGTATCCAGCTATATATCCTGTTATATATCCTGTACATGTTATCCTGTATAACATGTACTCAGGAATGGTGAGCAGGTAGACTTAATTGCAGAGATATTGATTAGTATTGACAGTAGTCGAAAGAGTTCCATTTCTGCCATCAGAGTGTGTTCCAACACTCATGATGCACCTAATATGACCTTTAGATCATAGTCAGGCTTTTGATCACAGGTTTGGAGAAGCAGCATGACCGGGGTTTGGACTAACATGAAAATAGAACATTCCCTGCCATTCTCTAGGGTGCTGCAAAGGAAAATAAAGACATTATTGTAGGGGAGAGTCCTAGCAGATCACCCAGTTAGGAAGAAGGAAAAATCCACTATACAGTAACTCTGTCTCTGGGCCAAACATTGGTCTGTGCAACAAAATAATGTGATTTTTACCTGTGCAGCACAAATTTTAGTGTAGCTATTCTCCCAGCTGATACCATTTGGGGTTTAAAGAGCTCCTATTTTTATTTTTGTAATTTTAGTGAATTTACCTACATTTTGGCTCCATTTTAAGCCTCTTTTATTGTCTTTCCCATGCGTTTTTACCTATCTCATGTTGACTGATGCTTTCCTGGCTACATTTAGTAACATTTGTCAAGGTTGGTTTCTCCAAACTGGAGATCACTTTCCTCCTCAGTTCAGTAATTCTCACTGTCACTGTATGGCACCAACCCACACAGCGTCAAAGTTTACATATATAATTTTTGCTCCATCTGGTGCTGCAAAACAACAGTCCTTATAATCCTACTTATGTGCTACATCCATCACATCCTGGTTTTTGCTTGCCAACTGCAATGATTCCTGCAGCAGCTTTAAACAGCCTTTTTGCTGAGGCATCAATGAGGCAAATGTCTTACCTTGGTATTTCTTTGGTGAGGGGAGGTGCATTTAAAATTGGTGACAATTTATTAAGTTGTTGTTATGCTGATAGGTCTTAATTCAAAGGCATGTGTAAGTTGGAAACTCTTGTATGTTCTTTGGTTAATTGTCAAGTAGACAGACCATTTTCTGACCAAAGGTATTTGTGCAACTTCTTCTGGAGCAGAAATCCCATCTAGGAATGCATCTATAAAATTCACTGGTCTCCTGATTTGCACAGACTGTTTCTGTGTATGAAAGGGAAACCTCTATAGTGTGGCTGTAAGTTGGAATCTTGGTTACTGCAGCTGTTACTGGAAATGGCATTAAGGCACTGGAAATCACTTATTAGGTGCTGCCTCCCTCCAAAAATCTGAATTTTGGAGTGCCATGAATTGTATGGGGAGTGGGTTATGAAAATATTTTGCCATTTTTCTATGGTTGCTATTACATGAGAAAATCTATTTTGTTCCACAGATGGCAGCAACTGGATACTACAGAACACAGGTAATCTTTGAATTGTCAGTGTAGAAACTGGTTGGAGTATGGGCACTGTAGCCTCACAGTTTCTACCAGGGCTGTGGTTGGCACTTGTGCTGAAGAACCATGTGGTGCCATTTACCGTCTATTGTTGTCTATAAGGAGGCTTGTTGCAGATAAAAAGGAAGTTTTGGACATGTTTTATAAGGGAGATTCTCCCCTTGAGTAATGAGATGCAGAAAGGACTGCTGTGTTTTCAATACTTCTTCTCAGATAGCAGCCTAGGTGCAGCTAAATCTAATCCTAGCCCCAGACTTTATCAATGATTCATGTTTAAAAGTTTATGTATAGATACAATTGAATGCACCCCTTTTTTTTTTTTTTTTTTTTTTTTTTGTAATATTGAAACAATGATATTAAAGTAATTGTCAAGTAGAGATTGATGTTACTCACTCATACCAATGACCATGGGAAAATGCCTCTTATTCGAGGAGTAACCTTCAGTTCCCCTTCCAGGGAGGAATCTTGACACATGCCCCCTAGAAAGGAGCATGTTAGAAGATCCTGCTATTAAAAAGTAGGCCTGGGATTGATGGTGAGTCATAGGTTTCTAGGCCAGCTCCATCTGCTCAGCAGCCTTCCACTCAGCCACTTCAGGTGTCAGTTACTACCACTAGATGGTTCCTTTATCAGGTACTTCCTCTTCTGTGTTTGCCACACTGTCAGGAATCTTTGTTCTTCACTTCCTCTGAATGTACTAATTTGGGATTGAAGAATCAGGCTGGTCTCAATAGTCTTCAACACTAAAAGCAGTATGACCCACCCTTCTCCATCTGGTAACTTCTCCAGCTCGTAACCTTTGCAATCAGGGTAGACTTCAAGCTGATTTACCCTCACTTAGGTAGAGCATTAATCTATAAGGCTGACATAAGAGAAGGCACAATGTTTTCCATTCAGCTAAAATAATGTTCATTTCAAACCCATAATTTCACCTACTTTAGGAAAGCATTTATTATAACATATTGTTCATTGTGATCTTTAAAATATGGGACAATTTTTCATTATTAAAATTCTTTTAAAATTTCACTGTAGCACTAGAGTAACTTTAATAAAATTTAATTTTGGTGGTGTTAAAATTTTTAATTGATATAGTACAAATATTTTATAGTATATATTTGTACTATAGATATAGTACAAATTCAGAACATACAATATCCCAAAAGAATTTTGGAGTATATATTATCCAGTGTTCAAAAATCCAGTCACACACAACAAACTGGAGTGCTAGAATTTGTTAGATTTCAGCATATATTCTTAGTCCCAACCCAAATCTAGAAATCTCAGATCACACAAAAACTCTCCTCAAGAGCAGAATTTGACTGTTTCCTGGTAGGAATATGGAAGAAGAGGAATACAACTTCTTCATACTTAAAGGAGACTTACCATGATACAATATTGAACAGTATTTAACAAATTCCATGGAAATGTTTCAGACACTTCCCAGCCTTGGTGAATGTTTAAAGAGTAAGTCTAGAACACACAGATATATCAGAGGGCAGACAGCTATAGAAGCTGAACTGGGTAGCACTGCAGACCTTTTGGCATTGGTACAGTAAAAGCCAAGGAAGAGATGAACTCAAGGCAAGAACAGATGTGAAGACACCATGTCTGGTCATTCTCTCCCTCTTATGCTGACTGCTGTGATAGGACATCACTGGCATAAGAAGAATAATCAGAAGATTGTGTTTCTAAGGGGACTGGCCTTAACGAGTAAGTGTGGAAAATTTTGTATTAATGTAGTGACCCATAAATACTAGTAACCTGTGTAATAAACTGGTTTTACTTTGCTGGCATAGCAGAGTCCCTGTCTGTCACTGCAGACAAATGGCACCCTGTGTGAGGAAGTGAAGATTCACCTACCTGGTCTCTGCGGGGATGCCCCTTGGGACTTGAAGTGCTGCTGAAAGGAAGCCAGAGGCCGGCCAGCATCAATCCCTTCAGATTTTGAAGCTAAGCTGAGGGGAACTTAGACAGGGATATGTCCTCAGAAGAGAAATATGTTTTTGAAATTATGTCTAAGCTTCTAGAGAACCACAAGAAAATGATTACTTCTCATTCTTTGAGGCTGATTTTGCTTGGGGCGCAATCACACATTAAAAAGTTAAATGCCAGCATGGCTTTTACAGCGGAGCTGGGAAATGAAGTAGAAGAGAGACTTTGGGACTGAGCCACAAGAAATGATAAGACTACCACTGGCTTTTTACCCCTCTGGTGAATTATTTCAGAAACTCTTAAAGCTTAAAGCAGAAGTGCCAGAAAAGAGTTGTCTTGGGCAGCCCTTTCATCAACAGGCAAGGAGTCTGCAAAAGAACTTTTAACCTCCCCCTTCTGCCTACAAACAGTGAGAGGATAAGGTTGAAATGAGGAAGAAGACTGCGGCCTGGCAGAGCAGATCCTTGCAACCTTCGGGCTTTGAGGGAGAGCAGAGCTCAAACTTTGCCACAACAACAAAGACCCTTTTTTGCGAACCAGAACCCAACAGAAAGTAAAATGCTGAGAAAGGTAGGCCACACAGCTAGCTGGAAGCTGAAAGTTGGCTGACACAGTTGAGAAAGTTAGGCCAGTGATGGTCTCTGGATGGAAAAATCACAGATATATGAGTACTGGAAAGGTGTTCTGGTAGTGTTGATGTTATTTACAAATATTACAGTAATTTCTTTACCATGAAGCAATTTTTTATTATGGGCTGAAAGTCCTGTATTTATTTTCTAACTGAAAGAGACCTTGAGATTAAAAGCTCCTGCAAGTAGCTGCAGCTGGAGTACTAGGGAAAATACTGTTAATGAACCACACTCAGTTCCAAGACATGGGTCCTAAGAATGGATCCATGAACTCCATCCTAGAACGGACCAGTCCTGTTTTGACGCACAGCGTTACAGGCAGTGGTAGAGCTCCCTCAGAACTCTCCTGGCCCACAGCTGGCCCCATGGTCATTGTTAGTACCCTGGGCTTGGGGGAGGGCCCAGGCTTTTCAGAGCTCTCCTGCCTCTTCCTGAGCTTGGGCGGTGGCAACAGCCCAGCTCGACCCCCACCCAGTGCATCAATCTTTGAGTTGTGTTTTTGACTGTTCAACAGAGAGGTAAAGAGTACAATTATTTTAAAGGACTTGAGCTGATGACGTTCTGACACTTACTTTACTTTGTGTGAAGGCTCTTGCTGTCTTCTTGTAATAATAATTAATGACAAGAGCAACAATAATAATAAAACAAGGTTTTTAAACTATTAAGAATAGTATTTTCATTTGTATCTCATAATAATTGCAATGCATTAAAAAATTAGAGGTAAGATAGGTGATGCCTGTGACTCAGGCAGGAGGAGGGTGCAGCTTCCTCCGGCAATTGAGAGGTGATTGAGAGGCTGATTATAAGAGGCCTCTAGGGAGCCTGGCAACCTGGAGCATGGGAAACAGGAGAGGGCAAGCAGAAGCATGGCAGTTTGTGCGGCAGTTTGCATAGGCAGGGCAAGCAGACAGGGTTGCAGGTTTACCCTGATTGTAAGGTTTGCTGTCAGTTGATTCCAGTGTTTCTGTTAGTTGGGTAGTTTTGGGGTTTCTGCATGTAATTGTTTCTACACGGTCCAAAAGTGTAATTAGTACAAGTGAATGTAACCAAATGGGACCCTCCAAAAAGGATGTGTCTGTACACACCCGTTCCTGTGCGGAGTGTTTCTGTTTATCAGTGTTCTCAGGGGGTGTTGAGGAGGAAACCCACCTGCAGTGTGAACAGGTGAATGATCTCCTTTCAGTGGTGGCTGAACTTAGAGAGGAAGTTGAAAGACTAAGGAGTATCAGGGAAAGTGAAAGGGAAATAGATTGGTGGAGCTCAGCCCTCCCATACAAGAGGGAGGCCCACCAAGAGCCAGAGGGCTCCTATGCCTCCCACTGACAGGCAATGGAAGAGCACCTGGTGGATGAAGGGGAGTGGGAAGGGGTCTCTGCTTGGGGAGATAATAATAAAAATTCCTCCAGACCACTATCCCCTAGCCAGGTGCCACTTCAGAATAGGTATGAGCTCATGGATCTAGAGATGATTTAGAAGAAAATGATAATTCACCTGTCAGACAAATCACCACCTCTAACATCAGAAAGAAAAGAAGGGTAGTCGTAGTGGGTGACTCCTTTCTGAGGGGAACAGAGGGCCCCATATATTGACCAGACCCATCCCACAAGGAGTTCTGCTGCCTCCCTGGGGCCTGGATATGAGCCATTACTGAGAGACTTCTGGGCTGATTCAGCCCTCTGATTATTAACCACTGCTGATACTCCAGGCTGGCAGGGATGAGACTGAAAAGAGGAGTATCAGGACAATTAAAAGGGATTTTAGGGCACTGGGTCAGATGATTGATAGGACAGGGGAACAGGTAGTCTTTTCTCAGTCCTTTTAGTGGCTGAGAAGAATGATGAAAGGAATAGGAGAACTCATATTATCAACAAATGGCTCAAAGGTTGGTGTTACAGGCAGAATTTTGGATTCTTTGATCATGGGGCAACTTTTATGGCACCTGGCCTTCTTAAACCAGATGGATTCTATCTTTCTGTTAAAGGCAAAATAATTTTAGCTAATGAACTGGCAGAACTTGAGAGGGCTTTAAACTAGGTTTGAAGGGGGAAGGGGATGCAGCTGGACTACTTTGAAGCAGGCCCAAGGGTTACAAACCTGAGTTAGGAGTAAAATCAGTAGCCCAGCTGAGGTGTGTGTATACCAATGCACTCAGCATGGGTAACAAACAAAGAGAGCTGGAAGCCGTGGCACAGCAGCTATGGTGTAGTCACCATCATGGAAACATGGTGGGAAGACTCACATAGCTGGAGCACTGCACTGGATGTTTACAAGCTCTTCAGAAGAGATAGGAAAGGGAAAAGAGGTGGAGGGATGGCCTTTTATATTCGGGAGAGTTTTGATGCTATGGGTGTTGAAATTAACGACAATAAAATTGAATGTCTGTGGATAAGAATTAAGAGGAAGGTCAACAAGTCTGATATCCTGCTGGGAGTCTGCTATCGTCTAACCAGCCAGGAAGAAGAGGTAGACAACTTATTCTATAAGCAGCTGGAAATAGTTTCAAGGTCATTGGCCCTTGTTCTTGTAGGTGACTTCAACCTGCCAGACATCTGCTGGGAACTTAATATAGCAGAAAAAAGGCAGTCCAGGAAATTTTTAGGGTGTGTGGAGGACAACTTTTTGTCACAGCTGGTGAGTAAGCCCACCTCGGGAGGGACTATGTTAGATCTGTTGTTTGTAAATAGAGGTGGGCTGGTGGAAGATGTGGTGGTTGGAGGCTGGTTGAGGTACAATGATCACAAAATTATAGAAGTCTTGATAACTGGTGAAGTCAGGAGGAATATCAATAAGACTTCTACATTGGACTTTCGGAGGGCAGACTTTGGCCTATTTAGGAGGATTATCCAAAGACTTCCTTGGGAAGAAGTCCTGAAAAACAAGAGTTCAGAAAAGGTGGGTGTGCTTCAAAACAGAGAACTTGAGGGCACAGGAACAGACCTTCCCTGTGTGCCAAAAGAGGAGCCCAGGAGCCAAACGTCCAGCCTGGCTGGGCATGGAGGTTTTGAAGGAACTTAGGTATAAAAAGAAGATCTACCATCATTGGAAGGAGGGTCAGGTCTCTTGGGAAATATTTAAGAAGGCTACTAGAACATGTAGGAAAAGAATTAGGGAAGCCGAAGTTCAGTTTGAACTTAGAATGGTAGCTTCTGTAAAGGATAATAAGAAATGTTTTTACATTTACATTTTACATTTACATTTACATTTTACATTTACATATTAATGATAAAAGGAGGGGTAAGACCAACCTTTGTGCTTTATTAGATGCAGGAGGGAACTTTGTAGATAAGGAGAAGGCAGAGGCACTTAACGCCTTCTTTGCCTCAGTTTTTAGTGGGAAGCCTTCAAGACAATTGTTCTCTTGGGCTGGTTAATGGCATCAGGAAGCAGAGTGGTCCCCCATTATTCAGGAGGAGGCAGTGTGAGAGTCGGTCTGAAAATCCCTCATCTGCCTCACGACTGTCAGAACCTGAGCCCCCCAAGGAACCTGGGNCTTCTGCCTGCATTGTCCAGGTGCCCCCTGCTTCTGAAATGACTATAAAAGCTTCCCCCTGTGACTCACACTCTGAGGCCCTCCCCGACGGACAACGGATCCATTGACAGTGGTACGAGGACTGCAAAGGTGGTCTTGGCTCCAGCGCCACGAGGACTCACGTCTGTCAGCTGGTAGCTATATCCCCCCTTTTCCTCTTTTCTCTCTCTTTCTCTTTCTTTCCCTTCTTTTCTACCGCATAAATTGTGGGTATCAATAAAGATACAATTGATTTTACTTGAATTAAATTCTCATTGCCTCTTTTTGCATTCTGAAATCAAAACGAACCATCACGACCATTCTTTTGGATCGTGACAGGCAGTCAGAGAACCATTGAGATGTTTGGATATTTATAAATCTATGGGTCCAGATGGGATCCATCCCAGGGTGATGAGGGACCTGACAGATGAGCTTGCAAAGCCTCTTTCCATCATTTACCAACAGCCCTGGCTCACTGGTGAGGTTCCAGGTGACTGGAAGCTGGCCAATGGGACACCCATCCACAAAAAAGGGTAGGAAGGAGGATCCTGGTAATTATAGGTCAGTTAGCCTGACCTCAGTCCCTGCTAAGGTCATGGAGCAGTTTATATTGAGTGTCATCATGCAGCACTTACAGGATGGCCAGCGTGTCAGACCCAGCCAGCATGGGTTTGGGAGGGCTGGGTCGTGTTTGACCAACCTGGTTTCCTTTTATGACCAGGTGACCCACCTGGTGAATGTGGGAAAGGCTGTGGATGTTGTCTATTTGGACTTCAGCAAGGTCTTTGACACTGTCTCCCACAGCACACTCCTGGAAAAGCTGGCAGCCCACGCTTGGACTGGAGCACTCTTTGCTGGGTTAGGAACTGGCTGGATGGCAGGACCAGAGTGGAGGTGAACATTGCTGCATCCAGCTGGGGGCCAGGCACCAGTGGTGTCCCTCAGGGGTCTGTGCTGGGGCCAGCTCTGTTCAATATTTTTATTGATGACATGGATGAGGAGGTTGAGGCTTTCATTAGTAAATTTGTAGATGACATGAAGCTGGGAGCATAGGCTAGGATCTGTTGGAAGGTAGGAAGGCTCTGCAAAGAGACCTGGAAAGGTTGGATGGATGAGCAGAGTCCAATAGGATGAAGTTTAATAAGTCCAAGTGCTGAGTCCTGCATTTTGGCCACAATAACCCCCTACAGCATTATAGGCTGGGGACAGTGTGGCTGGACAGTGCCCAGGCAGAAAGGGACCTGGGGGTTCTGGTCCATAACCGACTGAACATGAGCCAGCAGTGTGCCCTGGTGGCCAAGAAGGCCAGCAGCATCCTGGCCTGGATCAGGAACAGTGTGTCCAGCAGGAGCAGGGAGGTCATTCTTCCCCTGTCCTGGGCACTGCTGAGGCCACACCTCGAGTGCTGTGTCCAGCTCTGGCCCCTCAGTTCAGGAAGGACCTTGAGACGCTTGAGTGCATCCAGAGGAGGCAGCGAGGCTGGAGAGGGGCTGGGAACACAAACACTGTGAGGAATGGCTGAGGGAGCTGGGGATGTTTAGCCTGGAGAAAAGGAGACTCAGAGGTGACCTAATCACTCTCTACAACTTCCTGAGAGGTGTCTGTAGTAAGGTGGGGTTTGATCTTTCTCCAGGCAACAACTGACTGCATGAGAGGGCACAATCTCAAGCTGTGTCAAGGAAAATATAAGTTGGCTATTAGGAAAAAGTTTTTCACAGACAGAGTGTTAAAGTACTGGAATAGCCTGCCTGGGGAAGTGGTGGAGTCACCATCCCTGCATGTGTTTAAAAAAATACCGGATGTAGCACTCAGTGCCATAGTTTAGTTGAGGTGTTAGGGCATGTGTTTGACTCGATGATCTTAAAGGTCTCTTCCGACCTACTGATTCTGTGATTCTGTGGTTCTGTTTATCTTATGCTGACAACATCATCTCCATTTCAATCATCTGTTTGAAACATCAGCTCTGGTTTGCAATCCCTTGGATTGACATTTTCTTTCACAATTTTTCCTTATGATGTTTTAAATCTGTTTATAGATTTTTATTAGCAATTAATTCCATACTTCAGTAGCAACACTTCAGTTTCTTTTTTATTGTACACAAAGTAGCTACACTAGATGTTTCCTATATGTTGTAATGAAAAGCAGTGAGCAATAACTCCCTGTTCACTCTGACCATCCCAGTCAGATGTCTGATTACATGGACATCTATCAAAATCACCTGTAGTCATCTCTTTTCTATAGTAAGAAGACTAACTTTCTCAGCAAAATAAATATCTGATTATTTTTGATCATTCCCATTTCCCTGTCCCCCAAGGTTCTGTTAAAACCTTGCTATGACTGAATTTCTTGTAGTATGCTAATTTTAAAATGCCTGCAGACTGTGTGCTAGTTGTGTGATGCCACATTGTTTTTTTCTCTATTTCCACTCTGCTGTAAATACCTCATGTACCTTTCTCACTGCTGTGAAGAAATGAGATGAGTGTTTCAGAGTGCTCTTCACAGTTACTTCAAATACTGAGTCAGGAATGGAGGACCACTAATTTTAAGACAATTAATTCTGTCTACAGTCAAGATTGTCATGGCATTTGGATTGCTTCATATTTATTGACTTTAGATATTAGCTGGCACTTCATTACTCCTTTGTTTATCGACAATCTTTTGCAACTCTTCACTACCTTGAGCAAAATTGAAATTTTGAAGCCTTGGCATCTCTGTCACTTGTTTATCAACAATCTTTTGCAACTCTTCCCTACCTTAAGTAGAGCTGTAATGTTGAAACTTGCCATCTTACCCCATTTATAGAAGTTTTCTGAAAATAAGCATCAAATAGTTTATCTACAGAGGTAACCAAGGAATACCACTGACAACATGCATTCAAAGTAGAAACTTATCAGTAGTTTTCTTATTTTAACTCAGAAACTTATCATCATTTTTCTGCAAATACAGTGTTCTGCCAGCTAGCTGCCCTCATCAGTGTTTGATGGTGTGACTTCAAGTACACCAGCAGATATGACTTGCCACATTTATTTCCCAGTTGACTAAGTAAGTCTATTCTTTCTTATAGTTTCTGCCAATATGACAGATATAGAAGTAAGATGTAATGGCCTGTAGATCCCTAGACAGCTTTTTGAAGCCCTTTTTGAAAGCTTGTTCTCATTTGCTTTCCTACTCTCTTCAGGATTCAAGCAACAGGTTTTATATCATAAAGTTGGTAATGACTCACTCTAGACTCCTTGGGTGAAACCCTTTGCTCTGAAAATTCATTACTTTCATATTTTGCTCTAATTTTTTTCCAGCAATGTGCCTATTTAAGACTATTGGACACAAATATAATGAAAACATTTAGATTTTATCAGTATTAATGTCAATGCTCATTTTTATATGCCAGTTTTCTATCAGCCTTATGGAGTCAAGTGCAGGATTCCAGTTTCTGTTATGTTTGAAAATATTTTTATTGCATAATTTTATGCTTAGAGCAATTAACTATTCAAAAATCTTCACTGCCTGACTGATTAGATGTGATTTCAAATATAATTTATTACAATATTATTCCATTGTCTGTGGGTACAATTTTCAATTTTCTGACAAAAAAAAGGCTTGTAAAATTTTATGGTGATTTTGCTCTGCTTCTACAGCTATGACACTATAAAGCAGCTATATCAGGCATGACTACACCCCAACTGCCCCACCCCAAAGATCATATCAAAACTTGTGGTCTTTTCCAATTATATAACAATTTCCAAATGTTTGTGACATTCTACTTCCCAATATATTTATATGATTCAAATTCAAATGTCTGCCTTTCATCCAAAAGTTGACATTCAAACACCAGTTCAAGCTGCACTTTAACAAAAATCAGACACAAAATTGAGAATTTTCCAAGGTGAAATTAATTTCTCCAAAACCACATACAGTCAAAATTTATATGCACTAGGTAAAAAAATTCAAGAAAGAGAAGGGAGGAAGATCACTTTTCTTTTTAAGGTCTTGAAAGAGCATTTGGCCTTGCCATAAGGAGCCTTATAATTCAGCTTATCCAGCAGATCCAGGTGACAGGCAATCAGAACATCAGCTACTGTAGAAGAAAAAAATAAGCTGGAGTTTTTATCTTGACGCCTTTTAGAATTCTAACATCTAATGTAATTTTGTGCTGTTCAGGGACAGTAATTACACAGAAAACAAATAATAAATGCATACCAATGAGGTAAGGCAACAAGACCTGTGCCCTTCAAAGATGCAATCCAGGGAGTACAGCACAGAAGCAGGCATGCATAGTAAGAACAACAGAAAAAATGTGTCAGAACTTGCAGCATAGTAGCTGTGGATATGTTTTGTACACACTATAGTGTCACTGCAGGCTTTGTATTTATACGAAATTTCCTCACAGAAATAGAACGCAAGACTGAACAACAGTCTATGTTCAGCTGAGCTGTTTGACCATGTACCTTCAATTTTATTTCTAAGCACACCAGATGATAAACACATAGGACTAGTACCCTATATTTCGACAAAAGGGACATTCAGATACATACATAAGAGTCAATACATAGAAGTGATCAAAAGCAATATATTATTTATGTTATTGATTAGATTTATAACAACTACAATTGGGGAAACCAAATGAATAGACTTACAGTTATTATACAGAAGTGTATTTTGAGACATAAAATTCATTATTCACTACCTAAAGTCGGCAACCTAATTTAAAGTCATTTCTATAAGGATTTTTAAAAGTGAGAAACAGAGAAGCCTTGAAAAATTGAAACATGAACTATTTCACATATTCACATTCACATATGAAACTAATTTCATAGGCAAGTAATAGGGGAAAAAACAAACACATAACCCAAAGAAAAGAAAAATCTAAGGCGGCCATGCCACTTTGCTGTCCTTCTGTATCTTGAAGTTCTGGTCATTGTAGTCTTCAGGGAACACATTTCAGATAGCAATTTTCTAGTTGAAATTAATCTTGTGTCACACAGCCTTACTAAGGAAGCTGTCTACACAAGGTGAATGCACAAATAAAGAGCTCACATTAATGACAGATAATATGAACAAACAGCTCTAGTTTATTAGTTTTTTCATAAATCCAGCTCAAACAAAACCTGTTTTCTCCATCCAATACCTCAATTCAATTTATTCTAACCTCTATGACCTATACAGTGAAAAATCTCCCTAATGTACAGTCATCCCTCCTGCCTTGCCTCTCCCTTCTGAGGAGTTTATAACCACCCACTGCAGAACTCCAGTCATGGAAGCCATCCCACCATGTCTCCACGATGGCTGCTCCATCACAACTTTACTGCTGAACCACAGCTTCCAGCTTCTCATGTAACACCATACCTGTGCATTGGTGTAGATGCGCTTCAGCTAGAAATGTAAGTATTCAGAGGACCTCTACATTTTCTGACAATATTTCAATAATTGGCAGTCACAATTTACCTTGCCTACTACTACGATAATTAAAAGGCTGGGGACTCAGGTGCAGGGACAGATTGATACAGAATTGTGAACAACCTCTTAAACATAAATCAGTCTCTTATAAACCCAGCTCACCCTCGCCCCCCAAAGAAAAGAAAAAAAAAAAAAAGTACTTTGGAGTATTTGTAAAGGAGAATGCAAGATTCATCCAAAAGGCAATGAAACGAAATGATAACCTCTGCTGAGAGCAGCTCCTTGGAGATATGAATACATATCTGTCCATACACCAAGGACTATTGATGCATCTTAAATTAAATTGCCAGAAGAGTTGTCTTTGTCTATTATAAATCAGGATGTTTATGCAGCTTTCCATTCCAAGGTGCCTTCATGATTTTCTCTAACCTGTTACATTGTTAGATGACCTAATCCTACCTGAAGAGTCAGCAATACTCATAATCCACTATTTTAATTCTTAATTTACTTGTATGGCCATCCTGTACGACCACAGGGAGATTCTGAACTGGAATGAAATCCATTTCTGTAAAGAGTGAAATCTGACGGCAAATCCAGGATCAATATTTCAGTGACTTCCTATTTGGAGGCAGTAAAAAGAAATTTCAGGACTCACAGACCTTTTCATGACCTTTGCCTTTAGGCAGAAAATCCTTAGGAGTTACATGTTCAATTTTGAAAACTACTTCGCAGCCAACAATAAGTATTTCACCATGAGTCAACTGCTAATACATTCAGATAAGCACAGCTAACAAGAATATCTCTAGAAAAAAAAGCCTTGTCATTGCCAGCAAAGGTTACATTTGCACTGTCTATTGCAAACCAATGCAATCTTGTTCTTCCTCAAATGTGGGCAGAAAAACCTTGATCTGTCTGGGTGCAGCCTGAAGAAAAAAAAAAAAAGCTAAATGTCTGTATTCATATGATTTCAAGCCCAAAGTAATCATTAAAATATCCTGCTGGTATGTAGGAGCTTTTAGTGGATCTAATTTAGCATTACGTTAGCACTCCTTTACCAATTCCTACTCTTGGCACTTTTGACTGCTATGGATCCCAGGAGATTATCAGTCTCTGTTGGGAGGCAAACTGCTGTTCAGTTGAAGTCAGGTGGTGCTCTGGGCCTCCATCAGCACACATTTCCACTATATATATATATATATATATATCTAAAGAAAGGATAAAACATATTTTAATAATTTTCCTCTTCTACAGAAAAAAAATTACTTCCTAATAAGATTGCATTCAAAGAAAGAGTTCTGAAGTGAGATTAAGGTCAAAGGAAAGAGAGAGCTATAGTTTCTCAATCCAGTCCCCCACCTACCCTCATATGGACAATTTCTGCACATCCCTCTTGAAAAAGAGGATTGGATATGTTTATCACCCAGGAACTTTGTGGTTCACTCTCATGGCTCAGGCATTTTTCTTCCTGTGGGGAGGCCCGAAGTACAGAGCTACTTCTGGATGAATAACAAAGGGTGCCAAAATTTTACTGCCGCCTAACTATTAACATTTCTGTCAATCAAAACATTAAATTAATGAGCAAACACTAAGTAAATAAAAGCCTAGATATGAAGATCCCCTTAAAATTAATCATATATGTTTGGTGCCATTTCAGATATAATTTTATCAGCCTTCAAATGCTAATGAGAAAGAGCTCTTCTTCACAGCTCCAGTGTCTTATATGCAATCCCTGCACTGTTATCTCAGAAAACTGTGAGCATCTGAAATGGTAGTATGAACCTAAAAGTGAGTAAAATTCAGGATTCAGCATGTCAGACTGTCTGACTATTTTTCAGAAGTGACCAGGTTCACATGCTGCCATTTAAGGCCAAAGAGGAAAATTTTATCTTCCTACCCTTAAGTCTAGAAAACACCTTGTTGAGGCAATCTCTATTCTATTTCTCCCAAATAAACTATGTCTGTTTCTTTACCCAACAGATACACTAGCAGGGAAAAGGTGATTACTGAAAGGGGACAATCCTTAGTTTACAAATAAAAATGTGCCCTTTGCCTTTTGAACGTCACTAAACTATCATTGCAAAAGAGTTGAAGACTAATGAAATAAATTTCAATTATCCAATTTTTAATCAGCCAATCACCCTTTCCCTGTCACAGTTGAAAGATTTTTATATCAAATCCATTTAATTCTTAAAACATTTAGTATTTCAGTCAATCAAACATTCTAAAAATAGTATATAAGCTAAAATCAAAGATGTCTGAATCATTTATTGTTGTGTAGAGTGGCTAAGTTACAGAAGTTGCAAGGGAATCTTGGGAAAATTTCCACACTAGCACCAGGCAAAAATGAAATGTGCCAGAATAGATGAAACAGAAAATGTAGAGACATTGCAAATAACAGAAAAATTAGATGCATGGATTGTTATGACCCCATCCTTAATCTCATGTAACGATTTACAAGAGTTAAAAAAAATAATTTGGAATCAAGAAGAAAAATGCCTACTTCATATAATTGCATTATAGTCAGTCATGTCCTCCTAGCCATCTTCTTAAATGCCAGCCAAGCTAATGAAGGTATTGTGCTTACCAGAAACATGAAGTTACCAGGATTCCTCTGCCTCCTAATTGTCCAAGCAGTAATCAATAAAATTTCATCTAACAATACAGTAAATATCAGCAGACCGAAAAATCTTGTGATGGAGCATTAAATGTGGACATAATCTTCTCTTGTAAATATGCAGATACCAATATGGGTGAAAAAAGCTTATGCTCCAGGCCAGTAATTTTTAAATCCAGGTTAGTAAAGCTATTCAGGTAGTAGTTGTGCAATTTTCTACTTAGGACACATAATACTTTGTCTAAAAAAAAAGGTGTTTTTTTAAATTGTCCAGCTGTGAGTGAGTTTCCATTTGGAAAGCTTAATTCAGATGCAAACTGGTATTTCAGTATAGCAGAAAGACAGGCATCTCAGGAAAGAAATAACCTTGCTATCAGGACACCTTTTTTGAAAGTTGTTTCACACAATCCTAATCACTATGCTCCTGAATATACAAGTGTTTGGTGAATTAAAGATTTTTCTCCCTCTCTCTCTTTCTTTCTTGTTTCATCCCTTTTTGTTTCCAAGCTCTCCATTTCTTCAGCTGAACAGATTTTTATTGCCATTTTGTATGAAAATATGTGGAAAGTGCATAATGATAGCTTATAACACTGGTGCACTAAGAAAATGTAATACTTTTAGTAATACTTGCATATATATGCAAATACTTGCAAAACACAGCAGTTTAATCAGATTTAAAGGAATGTTCCTTCCAAAATGTTCTGTCAATTCATTAACCTGTTTTCTTTAAGAGAAAAGAAACAATTAATTGTTGAGGAGTAAGGAGTTTGTTCAGTTTCAAATCCAGGCATGATTTTGATGCAAGAATAGAAAATACAGTTTACAAGACAAAGTGATAACACTCTTCACCATCATTCAGGAGAAGGAAATTTTTAAAAAGTGTAACAAGCATATAGCAAGACTGGGCAAATTCAAGTAATGACTATTCTGGCTATAGCTGAAAAAAAATTCTGAAGGAAAAGCTCAGTGAACAGGAACTTTCTGTAAGAGGCAGGCTCTTTCTTGTTTGCAATGGCTCAATTATATTTACACTTAAACTTGGACACTACTCTTCTGAAGGGAAAAAGTGTGTATCACTGTCTACTGAAACTCAATGTAAACCAACAGTTGTGGCCACCAGCTCTAGAGGGCCACAAATTTCAAAATGCTGCTATTTTGATACAGTTGGATAAACATATTTAGGAAAGCACATCCTTTTAGCCCCAGCAGTGTGGATTTTCCCCTGAAACAGAAGTGTAGTGCTTTGTGCCATGTAGACAGAGACTTGTCTGCTGGAAAGAACAGCAATGGAGAACTGCAAGAGGATCTGTTTCAGGACTGCAGCCTGCTGAATCACATCAGGCAGTAGTCATTTGCTCTAAGCTATGAGCAAGTCATTTTTTGTTCCAGCAAGACACAGCTTAGAAATGAAGCATTAAAAATTAAAAGTATTATGTAGGAAGAAAAATATATATTTTTAAATCTCCTTGAAAGTGAAACACTCAGTATTGTTTCCCTGCAATCCAAATAATGCATTTGCTTAACTCTATTCTCCCCACGTTAAGAATCATCATCCTCTAACATCTGAATTGGAGGAAAAAACTATAGAAATATCTCTGTCCCTAACACCACTTTATTGGGGAGTACACCCAGGAGTATCTCCTTTACACAGTAGTAAAGAATAAGAAAAGCTTTAGGTTGCATCCTCCTCCCAAGCCCACAGGCCCTTTCAAAACCGTGACTAAATAAATATATCCCTTGAAAACAAGCTTTCCATGCTCAAGAGGTACCCCAGAGACTTCTATTGTTAAAAAAATACTTGAGTAATACCATACATAATTAGGAGAAGATGAGAGATATTTCTAGAAAAATCGTGTACGTAACTCATTTAAGATCACAAATATGGAGAGATTAAAAAGAATCCATTGAAATACCTCTGAGGTTCTTAACTTGTGACTTTAGAAACCATGCACTCAGAGGTCTTGCTTCCATGTTTCACACATTGGAAATAATACTTGCTAGGTTCATAACAGTACTTCTGAAAATGATTATTGAAAACACCATGAGAAGCTCTGGAATTGTGGGAGTAGAGATCTTTGAGAAGAAACATCAGGAAAAGAGGAGGAATGGTAATCAGAGACATAAGAAACTTTTAACAAATAGGCATTTATACTTTCAATAATGTTCCTAAGTATAGAATAAAACATATCTTTCAAAGTGGACTAAAAGGTTAAAAACAAATGGAGAATGAAAGGAGATTAAGCTAAAGCACTTAGGTAAAAAAATGCTTACTGTGGAGTTGCTAATAGTTCTGAAAAAAAAAATCTCCTAGAAGAGCGTTTTTTAGAAAAGGGAGGATTACTAAATTTAAAAGACACATGAAAAGCTACGAGGTTTTGTATGTTAATATGCCCTGACTTAAGATTACTTTTCCACTCTGCTGTATTAAATTAACACTTGTATTGCATTGACTTTAGAAAAAAACTTCAAAGAACAGAAAATCTCAAAGATCAAAGGCTATCATTTCCCAAGTTTACATGCTGCTTCCAAAAATGTGTACCTAGCAACTTTCAACAGCCTGGTGACAAAATATTTGCACAAAGTCATATTTAATTAAACAGCCAAAGATTGTAATTACCTAATTATAGCACTAACTTTAGGCTTGTGCTGATTCATTGGAAAGGGACTCAGGCAGCAGCCAACAGGGAGAAACTGGCTGTGTCCTGAGAAATGGGAACACTTACTCTATTATTTGTTTCTCTTAGCAAATTAATTTGTAGAGATCAATCATTGCACAAAGTACTTGCTAGCTAGCAAAACCACATGCTCCTAAACAGTCACAGCTGCACTTACATTTAAAAGAACATTCATGTATTTAAAGATTTCATCAGCTGGCTCTTAGAGACATATGAATCTCATTTGTTTTGGTTCACTTTAAGTTCAGTGATCTCTGCTTTATTCATTTTTCTCTCAACTCTGTTTTGAATTTCAGATATGAACAGCTCAAACAGGCTATCCTTCCATCCTGTGTGACTTCATCCCATTCTGCCTTGAACTAATCCTCCTGCCTTCATATATGTGGTCTGATTATAGCTACATACTGTATCCATCTGATTCTTTGGCTGCCTCTCTGCTCTTATAAGGCTCTTTGAATTCCAGAAAAATCAGGGTCAAGTTAAACTGCATATTTTGGACTATTTTACTAAAAGTAATCCAAGTTCTTTTTCATTTGCTTTTACAATATCTACCACAAAATTTCTGATTCACATGAGCACATAACATCTACCCTATACTCTTTCTGAGGTTTTTAGTTCAGATTAGATTTATTATGATTCCCTGAACCAAAATTTGATTATGTGATTTCTACAACCAGGCCTCTCAGTGGCAGAGCTCACAGACAAAATTTTGCACAGCTACTGAACTGCACACAAGGGTGTGCTTCATTAATGTTGCATATCTCACAGTGACTCAGCTCACAAATGCAAGTTCTACACAAAACCTATCAACAACCTATTTTGTTCTCACAAAATATTTTTCAGGAATGTATATTAGTTACAGTGATTTTTATTGCAACATCAGTGAAAGTCTATCAGAATGCTTGTTCAACAATGAAACACTTGTTGCACATTAAATAAAAATTGCAACATTGTTATTTACCAACATATATATTTACAACATATATATGTTGTTTTAATTTTCTTATAAAATGTAAAGTTTTAGATTACTACAATTTGTTAATACATATAATATATCTTTTAATACTGCATCTCAACAGCCAAATACGAACCATGCTGTTCATGTGGGCATTTTTGTCTGAAATGATTTTGATGTTTACTTCTCAAAGCAGAGCCCCTAACATGGGCTTTTGTCAGGTTGGTTGAACAAAATTATTCCAGTTGTTCACAAAATAAAAATGCTGTTCAGATGACTACTGTTTGTAGTGTGGAGCTGAGGTCATTCTAGACTGCATTGCCAGCACCGTGAAACACAGGGCTGAGACTCCTGTGAGTTTTTAAGCCTGCAGCACAGCTGTCATAGGAAACCCGACTAAGTGTTCACCAGTCATTTGTCAGAAGTCAACAATTTGTTCAAGGTACCTGACATCCTGAGAAGATGAAAGTAATGAAGGAAAATTAAGTGTGCCCTTCTGATAGGATTTGATGACTCAAGAGCAGAGGACTTCTCCATCTACACAAGGCAGAGAGTAGAAGAAAAATTCAAATTCAAATGGTAATTCAAAACTTAAATTTCCCATATTTTTAACAAGACCTTTCTAAAGGAGCAGAAAAGCTTGGTTAACTGGCTTGAAACTGTAACTATGCACAGTTTCTCCCATACTGGTGAACCTAAAATTGAGAAGCACAGCTGGAGGAATGATGATCTTACACCCCTTACTTCCAAGGAAATATGCTATGAGTCATTCTGGGTGAAGGGATACTGACAGTGCCAGTGGAAAAAAATAATATGTATTAGAGGAAGAACTGAACTTACTGAGAAAGACATTGCTGCTGAAATGGAAGTGTACCTTAACTGGGCCTCCACTAAATCAACCTGGAAAACAGGAGACAGACAAGGCATTGATGCAGTTTGGATTACTGGGTTATTTTGAGGAGAAGGGAGTTCACTGTTTGATAGATGGGGTTTTCTAAATGAAACTTAAGTGCTTACCCTGAATTAGCAGGTGGGGTTTTTTTCCCTTACAGCCAATAGAAATTCCTATTTCCTACATGATGTGTAAAATTATATACACCTTTAGGATAGATATTCTGATATGAATAAAACACAAATATATGGGATAGAGAATAATGCTGATCCTGTGGAAGGATAAGCTGGTGTTTATTGCCTGCCATCAGAAGGCCTGAATTTTAAGTTTATGCAATTATTTAGAATTGTCCTTTAGATATTCAAAGCAATTTAGGAAAGCAAAAAGTCTGTTTAGGGAGTAACGCAGGCCTACAAAAACCATAGTTTGAAAATACTGCCTTCTTATATATGAAAATATATGCACTACCTTTTTTAGTATAAAGCTTTTGTTTTGGTTTGAGTGTGAGTATTCTCATTTCTGACAACTTCTGATGAACATCATCTCTTCTTTATATTCCCCACACAAACATTTTTTTTTTTCAGAATACTATAAGTTGTAAATATGACTGTAGCTTAGGGAAAGAAAAAGCATTAAAGAAAGAGGATCCATGCATTCTGTTGGTGAACAACACAGTCCGCATAAATTTCCTGCAAAATCTGGCCCTGATTTTTTACTAAAAATACATGGGTTTTGGTATTAACCCTAATACATTTGTGTTCTGTACATGAAGATATTCCACAAGCTTGCAAACATTAACATCAGCTCTCATCTTTTCACATTTGTGACAGAAGTTCTGAGAAAAACGTGAGACATTGTTTCCCCTCCCACTGATACCCAAAGTTGTTTGCTTTACTTCTGCAGGCAGTGGAGTTAGGCATGTGGCTCCAGACTGCAGACCTGGAGTCTATTATTGTGTCCTTAAAAATAAGCTGCATGGGGGAGAAGTTGAATCAAGAATAAAACTTCCTACCAGCCACAAAGCACTTTTAATGACCTCTAGTCAATTAAACATAGCACACTTATTACTCTGTTATGTTGGTAGGGAAAATATTCCACAACTATTTCCTTGCTATAAAATGAGGGCATGAGATAACTTTTATACTAGGCTCACACACAAATATTCTCCATTTTGTTCCACGTAGGAGCTACAGAACGTTAAGTCATCTTTCTCACATTTGTTTTCAGTTTTCTTGGAACAAAGTGCAGACTACAAGCATCACAAACACATGCTTTTAATACAGCTAGCAGCCTGGAAAACATCAGATAGCAGGAATAAAGAAAGTCCGTGAGAAGCAGTAGTGGAATTCCTTTAAATACTGCTAGGAAATAGAGTTATTGCAAAATGTACAGGTATTTTTCTTGACTGATTCATCAAAATAATTCCTTTTACCACTGTAACAAAAACAGTATGAACCAAAGGCACATATTTGGGTGCTATATGCTTAGGTAGAGGGAGAGGAAAGAATAAAGGAGTCTGAAGGAAGGGTAAGACATGTGAAATACTTTCTAAATTTCACATAACAACGATGTGAGTGAGCTGGAATTCAGAAATATCTTGGAAATGTAAAGAAGTGGATTTATCTCACACACAGACTCAAACAGCTGGAGTTTTAGATGTTATTATAGGAAATATACTCAAAGGGAACCACATAAACCACTAATTTGGTCTGAGTCACTCAAGTGTATATTTACTTGGGCAACTGAATTCCCTTTGCAGGGAATTCCTGTTCATATAAAAGGGATGGAAATTAACATTTCCTACTTTTGTCAAATGCAAGTATGTTTCAAGAGAACTCTTGCATCCTGAGATTCAAGAGGATTCTTGCATCCTGAGAACATCTGACTATTATGGTTTGAGGCGTTGTTTCTTCACAAACGGTGAGATAAGCATAGGATAAGTGACTGTGGACTCTTTAATATGATTAATAGTTCTTTATGAACTGATCATAAAGCTTGGTGATTTCTGCAACTATCAATTGCATTAATTGTCTGCTGAGATATTTTGCTGTGGGTTGCATACTGCCACCACAGTTTTTCACACAGCCCTGTCTGCATAGGTGTCACCACAGATTTAACTCAAGAAAGGTAACAGCCTGGAGAGCCATTAAATTTTCTCTGCTGCTAAACACAGAAAAGATGTCCTACCAGCTTCTGCTCTCCTCCTGAGCAATATGTCTCCTGCCAGATGTGAAGGAATCACCTGCTGGAACAGGTGTTTACCATGACTGCTTATTGAGAACTGGGCTTCCCACCTGAAATAGCCAGCAAGTTTGTCAGCTGTGGCAGTATCAGAAGGCAGGATCAATTCTGAGATACAGAGAAAGAATTATCAACTCTTTCCATGCTAGTCATAAAATTACACTAATTTTACTAATGCTCAGAATAATGCTTCCTGCCATGGAGGTAACACCTCATTCAAAGTAAGGTAACACTGCAAAGTGCATTTATCTAATTTCTGGGTTTTAATTCTTGCAAGTAAAATTAAAATATGGTCTAACTGAAAAATCACAGGTTTGACATTACAGCATGAATGAACCTGTGCCTTCAGATAAGCCACTCTGATTTATATCATTAAGGAAGGCATATCCCCAGTCCTGGATTATGATACTGAATTTTTCAAAAATTCACAGAAAAAAAGTTTTGTTTTGTAATGCAGAAATGGTTTGTGTTCAGTCAGAATACCAGAATACCCCATTAATCAAGGGGGGAAATGAGTAACTGTTTATTTGTGCTCAATTTCTTTATCTGAATGCAAAATTTTGCTGGATGAAAATGAAGTTCTGATTTATTTTCACACAGAAAGTCATTATTTCTAGGAAAGTTACTTTGACTTGGCACAGTGAGAGGCTTTAGATAATTTAAGAAAAATTATGACCTATAAGCCAAATCCCACCTGATAAATTCCTACAAAATATTCCTTATCAGATTGCTAAATGATTTATACTAGCCTATAGTTCATGAGCACTTACCAGACTGGTTTTCCAATATAGACTCTTTCACTGACACTAAGAAAATGAAATCAATTAGTTATCACATTACGCATATAGTATTCACATTACCCATTCAATACTCAGAGGGTGATAGATTTTTTTAGAGGGGTGTTTATTCCCAAATAGAACAAAATTTTGAATTGCTTATTGAAGAGCTAATGTATTTTTCTTTCCTGCAACTCACTTGAATTACCTCATTATTCACAAAATTTCCCCTTTTTAATGAAAGGTGCTTTTTACCTCTGTGGCAAGCCACAACAGAAACAAACCCCGTATTTTAGCATAACATTGTTAATAAAATACAAATTGTAATTATCTCATCAAACACACAGTTTCTACTTAAAATATGTTGCTGTGCATTACATTTAGTTACTTTCACCTTCCTCCTTCTTACTAATTTCTACAAGGAAAGCTTTAGTTCAGTTAAAATATTTAACAATTCCTTTATGCTGCTAGTACATAAACATGGTAGTCCCATTAATAGCCAAACAACTATGTTTTATGAAAATAAACATACAGAAGAATCACTTAGGCACCATGACACATTTTCATTCCATTTCACATACCAAGCCAAATTTAAAAGTAATTTGTACATGCACTATGTGTACTAGCATACTACCCTTACTTTGTGTAACCTTTACTTTGTGTAACCTTTACTTTGTGTACTACCTTAGCCCAGAGCTGAATGAAATCACACAGTAGAAAATCAAGCACAATTTATTCTCTCCTTGTAGAAGACATACTATGAATAAACACTACTCACACTATCCTTCCATTCCATTTGCAAATAATTAGGCTTTTATTAAAATTATGTCACCCACTCTTCTTTCTTTATGTCAATTCTAATATTAAATGATGGCCTTACTAATATATTATTCTAACTTAATCAGGCATCACAAACACTAACAGCAATTAGCTGGGTGTATATCCCTCTGGGAACAATTCTACGTAGACATTTAAAATTGATAAATGGCTGCCATTAAAAACAAAAGCAAAAATAAAAACCAGAACATCTTCTGTCCACAAGCAAAAGTAAACTGCTGAATAGAAACTAATCAAACTAAACAAGGTCATCATCTTTCAAGAACTTTAAAGCACAGAAGTATCTTGAGTGGTTTAAATGGGTTTAGATTCAGAGGTGGTTTGTGCTGCAATATTAATTTTATCATGATCAAACTATTACTTTTTACCACTTAACCATCTGCTCTTGAACAGTAATTGCTGTCATACACAGTTGTCTGTAGAGCTGCACACAAATTCAATTTCACAAATGTTCCAGTCTGAAACCTCCAGAATTAGAAGCCCACATTGTTGAACTTCAGGATACCTAACTACTAAATACCCTAATCTTAGGTATGGCAAACCCAATCTTTCCTGTTCATCATCATCAAGAGGCTTGGTAGTCTTTGAAGCTGGGAACCCTGAAAAGCAACATCCCCATCAGGATCTGGACTGAGATAACCACAGTGAAACACTTAAGATATGGCTTAGCTACGTCTGAAATGTACCTCTTGCAATTCAGCAGTACTTTCCTCAGGCATTCAGGAATGACCTTCATCTGTCTTAGATTCACAGCTATAAATATTTTTTGCATGTCTTGATTTATCCCAAGCCAACAACCAAATACCACACAGGTACTCACTCCATCTGCCACAGTGGAACTGAGGAGAGAATCAAAAGAATAAAACTGAGAAAACCCTTGAGTTGAGATAAAGACAGTTAAAAAGGGAAAGCAAAAACTGTACACATAAGTGAAGCAAAACCAGGAATTAGTCCAGTGCTTCCTATGTTCAGCCATCTCCAGGAGAGCAGAGCCAAATCATGCACAATGCTTACTTGGAAAGATAAACACCATCACTCCAAATGTCTCCCTCCTCTTTCCTCCTTTCTTGTCCCCAAAACTTTATATGCTATGTATGAACCATATGGCCTGGCATGTTCCTTTGTCCAGCCTGTGTCCCCTCCCACACAGTTCTGTACTAGCTACTGTGAAGAAAATTACCTCTACATAGATAAAATTATCATTTTATCTCACTCTTATTGCATAGCATTTATGTTTATGATTGGATCCCACACTATTAAATACACCATCATTAACTATTTTCTCTCTTCATGTTTTTAATATAATACACAGATCACTACCTTGTACCTATGGATCGCCCCTGCAAAATGTCTGTAAAATATCCACAAATGTTCACAAAATGTCTTTTGTGTTTATTTAGTCCATGACTTCGGGCTCCTGTTTAAGTAGTCTCTCCAGATGAGAGAGGTGGTGTGCTTCTTGGATTCCTGGGTACCAAGGCCATCTCAGGTCACTGCTGCAATTTGCATTGCTTTTTGTAAGTCTTCTCCTCCCCTGGTTCATGTTGTTCCTGTTAAACCAATACTGTAACATGCAACTCAAATCATGGTTTTCAACAAGTTAGATGTATTTGCATTATATTCTTCATTTCATTACATTCTTCATCCTTGATCCCTTTGGGCCAGGATACAGGGTTTAACAATCCAACAAACTGTTCCCTTTGCTCTTAGTCTCACTGCAACAAGGGTTTCCTGCTGCAGTAGTTTTCATAATACACAACTCAAAACACAGGTTACAACAATTTAAAGATATTTCCACTGCAATCTCCCCCATTAACATATGTGAGCTGCAGGACAGCCTGTCTCACCTGTCTCTCCTCTTCCCTCTCTTTTAAGTGATATGACCTCTCAGACTCTTCCCCTGCTCCAGGACAGGATCCCTCCTATCAGAGACAGTTCTCCTTTACAAACTGCTTCAACATGTGTTGATTGTTATATCAGTGATGCAGCTAGAAGTCATTACAGAAAGTTACTTCTATGTAATGCATGCAGCAAGTATATGCATTTATTAAATCCCACAAACTACAGTAAAGAAGGACTATAAATGGATAGAATTCAAAACTAAAAGAGTGCGAGGAAGCAGTTTGTTCTCAGATTCTGCACTTTCCTCACAATCTTCAAGCAATACTTTTCTGCCCCTTCAGTGAACACAGAGAATGTTTTTTTTTTGTTTTGCTGATAAACTATTTCACGGACAAAGAAAGATATCTGCTCATTTAAGGTATTAGCTCAACTATTAAAAAGATTCTTTAAGCAAGAATGAGATGAGATCATACAGGATAACACTTGTTCTTGTTTAACTGAAGAAAGGAGGAGGAGGCAGAAGACAGAGTTCAGGGCAGAGGAAGTGACCTCATGAAAGTCCTTCTGCAAAGCATAGTAGAGCATAGTAGTGTCAGTGACACCATGAAGCATGGCATGGTTCCAAGAGAAAAAATCCGTTGTAAGTACAGTAGAACTCTCTCTGTTACTGTGACAATATTTTTTTTACTATGATGTTCTGAGAGGATAAATCATTTCAATTTAGCCTGTCCAGTTGTTTTGCTGTTAAAGCTGACAAGAAAGCAACAGTGAGCATCACTAGAGAAATCAGAGTAATATGTAAATAAATATGTTGGGATCAAAGATCATCCAGAGGTGTCATAGTCCTAATTACAGAAAAATAAATTCTGTTTTGATTATGGCATCTACCAGTATCTCTTTAGAGTGCTTTTACAATTTTCTGTCTGTTTGCGTCTATTCATATAAGGGGCACTGTGTGTCATTAAATGCAGTGTGAATAAGTTAGGCCTGACTGTGAAAGAACAGCTTGAAATGAGGAGCCACAGAGTAACCTGCAGTGCTTCACAATATAGAAATTTCTTTGATGTGTGTGGTATGTGAAGTATGAATAATTTCAGACACTGTAAGCTTTATAGAGGTTTAAAGGATGGGACATTTTTCTCTCCTTTTCTAATTACCCACAAAAATCATGCAATGGATGCTTAATTCATCTTCCAGATCAAAGTCAATTTTTAGTCTCATTTTCTTTCTTTTAAGCACAACAGTAGATCACAGTGTTTCATAAATGTCTGCTAAAAGTCTTGTCACTTTTGTGGCTAGTCATATTATCAAGCAAAAGGGGGAAAGATGCTTTGCAATTACTTAATTGCTTAATTTTTATCCAGTTTCCTAGAGTGGTATCATGCAGCATATTTTTAATATACTGTCTGTTTCTTTCTGTCCAACATTGCTGCTGAACAGATTCTGGTAGCACTTAACTATTAGACAGGCCCTGTTGTCTCTACAATTCTTCATCATTATGATTTACTTCTATATTTCTCAAGTTGTTATCTTTTTGTTCAGATTACATTTTGTTCGGATCACATTTTGGGCATGTCAGTACCTCCTCCTTGATGCACGACTTAAGCAATTAAAGCTAGCCCTCTTGCAAGAGATTCACAGACTCATGGAGTATTCTGAATTGGAAGGGACCCACAAGGGTAATTGACTCTGAATCTGAAGGTAATGTCCCCTACAGTGGTTGAACCCATGACCTTGGCATTATTAGCACCATGGACAATTGCACAGAGGTGACACAAATTTACCCCACAGAGAAGAGGGTTTTTTTTTATTTTGCTGATAAACTATTTCACAGACAAGGAAGATATCTGCTCATTTAAGGTATTAGCTCAACTATTAAAAAAGATTCTTTAAGCAAGAATGAGGTGAGATCATACAGGATAACACTTGTTTAACTGAAGAAAGGAGGAGGAGGCAGAAGACAGAGTGCAGGGCAGAGGAAGTGACCTCATGAAAGTCCTTCTGTAAAGCATAGTAGTCAGTGACATCATGAAGCATGGCATGGTTCCAAGAAAAAAATCTGTTGTATGTAAAGTAGAAAGCCTACCTGTTACTAGTGATGCACTAGGAGAAAATATTCAAATCCGCTTAAGTATTTGTCATCCACAGCATTGTGTTAAATTAACACATTTTTTTTTTTAAGTGGATGCACAGAGAAGCCTTAATACCCTTTGAGAGTCAGAGACAAAAATGCCAACCTTGATTGTGTCTGATGAAGCTCAAGGAAACCTTGGTTGCCTTTCAGAGATGTGTAACAGACAGCTCTAACAGACAGCAATCAGTAAATGATTTCTGTGAGGTGACTGTCAGCAAATCCACAGCTGAGGTTGTGACCAAATGTGTTCACCACCTCTATTAATACAGACTCACGTCCAGCACAATGAAGGATGATTTTCAGAATGTAACCTAGAAGGAAGGAGTCTTGTTTCTCTGCAAGTTTTCTTTCTGTCTACAAAATATCTCTGGTCCGAGTTTGTTTCATAGTAATACAGTTAGTCTGAAGACTTTCCCACAGGGCTGTTGAAAAGTTTCCACTGCAATGCATTCATGTTTTTAAAAATAATTACAGCCGTCTTTTTGTATATAGCAGAAAAATTAACAGTTCAGAGTGAGACATGGCAACTTTTCTAATGCAAACAAATCAGTGCTCAGTATTGCAAAAAACACCCCAAACTAGTAGACTTGTGAAGTAACAGCAATTGCAATAATAAATTCCAAGGACATGAAGTAGTATTTACATAATTCTGGTAACCAAGATTGGGTGCAGTTCTTCTAACAAGTTCTGAGGTTAGGGAAACCAACATGACACCTTTGCAATGAAAGGAGACCACGAGGTTAATATAATCCAAATGTTGAAAACACAAGATGTTTTCAACTGTGGCAATATCCTGCCTTTCATTGTGTTATTTTTAGCATGTCTTAAAATATGACATGATAGATAAAGGAAATTACTATTTTTATGGTCAAAGCTTGTCTGTAAAGATAAGATGTGATGAATTAGCAGCTGCAAAAGAAGTAAAATGTCTTTGTTTAATCTTTTTTAAATATATAATGAATCTGTATTAATCTTTAAAAAATTACTTTTTT
>VXBR01000024.1:8538-22562 GCA_013400215.1 Cisticola juncidis | reverse complement strand
CCTCAGTGGCCACCGAAGGTGCCAGCATTCAAACCTGACCACTGATTGGTTTGACCTCAGCTTCCTGAAAAAAAACTCACTTCCCCTCAAACCAAGACACTTCCTTTCTTCCTTCCTTTCTTCCTTCCTTTCTTCGTTTCTTTCCTTTCTTTCCTTTCTTTTTTTCTATACACACTGCTCCTGGTTGTCATGCGTGGACACATTACATTCAAGAGAGAATACTGGCATTTCTCAAAAAGGTTTAAGATTAAAATATTAAGCCAAAACAGCTGTGTTGATTTGGAATTCATTTTAGCCAGGAAAACTGACAGAATCTCAAAATATTCTTGTAATGCTTCTTTAACTGTTAAAACTCCACACACTTCTCCAATCTAACACATACTTTTTTATCCTTTTGCATTTTTATTAACTGGAAAAAAATCTACAGGCAAAAAGATACCAGGACACACAGATATCTGTATTTCATCTTAGCTGCCATTTCTGGTATTCTACTGTTGCAAAGTTCTGATGTACTTTTAACTAAAGACCTGTAATCTGGGCAACTTCTTTTGAGCTTCAGTGATTTTTGAGCCTGGTGATATTTGCTTTTCCAACTGAGCTAAGAAAAGAGGGATAAATTTTGAAAATAAGTAATTCCTATAGGGAAACATATGTTTCAGATTATACAAAATAAGTTTTAATTTATTTATTTTGGGAGGTTCCTAGAAAATGGAACTCTGTCTATTACAGGCAAATCTCCTTATCCATGCCTGATTTTCTCAAGATCTTGTTAGAGCAGGGAGGTAACAAGGGAAGACTTTAGCAGGTGCAAGACAAGCACCAGAAACTGCAGGCATATCACTGAAGAGAGGAGATACATCTTGTCCTTTCAAAACAAAGATCAAACACCACTGTATTAGGAATGAAAACAAAAAAGCTGTAGGAAATAAAAGGAAATCATGTAAATAGATCAAATGGTGTTGTGTCAATTGCCCATCTAATTATTCTCCCACTAGTCTAAGAAAATTGTAAAAGAGAAGAGTTCTAATGGAATGTGCATTAAAAATACTCAATATTCTGACTGATATTATCCTTATCCTTTTTGGACAATACAGTTAGCAAATCCGTGAGAACACATGTATTTGGCCTCGTTTTTTCTCCCTTCTCTCAAGCATGAATTCCCACTTCTTCTCCCATCAGTGAGTGAAAAAGCTTTACTTTTATCTAGAGCTGACTGCACTTTCTTCTTCAGCATTTCATTCTGAATATATACTATATTATATACCAAATAACTAGAGGAAAAGAAGTGGATATTGGTTTGTAATTTGCATTAAATTGTTGCATATTTTCTTACTAAGTAATAAATAGTAATAGATTGGCAACAGATAATTACTCATACTGGTAATTTTTCATTCTATTTTATTTGTTAAAATTAGGTTATTTTATAATTTATGTTCTGATGCATACTTAACATATGTTATATAGGTATATAATATATGATATAAGTATATTATATTTTATTATATAAATTGTTCATCTTTTTTATTTTAGAGATGAACTTTGGCATGTCATTTTATATTTATATATTAATGGGGTTTTGGCAAATGTATTTTTGATCTCTGAGGATTTTTGCCGTCAAAGACTTTTTCCTTGATGCCCAGAGGCTTCACCCAAAAGATTCTTAATATTTCCAGGTCAAGAAACAGAACCTTGTCATAAGCTGTGCTACCAGCAGTGCTTTAAAAATTGCTGATTCTGGGTAACAGTTTCAGATTTTTTAGTAATCCCCTGACACTATAGAAAAAACAATTCCAAAGCTTGAGCACCTTTATCATCTGTATTTCTTCAAGAGTGTGAAACATCCTGCCAGCCTTAAGAAATGTAGACAATGAAAACCAAGCTACATTTTGGCAAGCAGACATCTACTCTTAAAGGGATGATTTTTTCTTTTTTTTTTTTTCCACAAGATCTCATTTAAGACAGACTATATTTATCCTTCTGTTTTATGTTGTTAGGAAAGAAAGGCAGGAAGACCAGGGTGGAAGGAAGGCACAGCCCCAAGCAAAGTTTCCAAAGAGCACTTCAGTGTGGGTCTCACAACACCACACTGGAGGGAAGGGACTGGCTTCACTCCAGAACAGAAATTATCCTGCACCTCCAGGGCATTGCCGGAGATCAGCCAGAGTCAAGACAGCACTCAATATGAGTTAAAAATCTTGCTTGTTTATTCAGCTATTTGGAATACATTTATACTGTGCTAAGCATATCATGCACCTAACTCCAAATATCACTGGTTAAACCATAGTGTTCAGCGTCCTTGCAGTAAACATGATTGGCTTAGAAGCTCTGTCCACACAGATGGATGCTGTGAGTCTTCCCCAACTTATGGTCAACACATCCTGTCTAGCATCCTGTTACAGCTATTGCTCCAAATTTTACTTCCTCCTTATCCCATCTAAAGAATGGTTCAAGGACATTTCAGCTTCTACTCATCCTTTAGGCTAAAAGCAGGACTGTGCGCATGTCCCTGCTTTTCCAACCATGCATCCATACCAGGAGTTACATCTTCCTCAACAACATAATTAGGGTACAAGTAAGCACAGCAAACCAGATAGGCTTATTTCATTTTGTGTGCAAGAGTTGTGCAATACCTGGTGTGTAACACCAGCGGGATGTTGCCATGAATGCCAGGCTGCTATGTGCTCACCAGAGGAAGTCATACCTGGACACAAGCACAGGGTCAGAAGAACCGTGTCAGTGAAAATTGACATCTGAAAACACTGGCACTGGCAAGGCTTGGCTCTACTAAACTGGCTGCTTTGAGAAATTAATTGCTAGGCAGAGGCAGTTAATATTCATTAAGAATACTTTTTGATGCACAACACTTTTCCTGCGATCTAGTCCTACTCAAATAAGCCATCAACAACACAGGGAGCTTCGGAAGCAGCAAAGAAATGTCACCAATTTAGCACCCTTCCCACCAGACCATCCTGACTTCATATGAACAGACATAGTAGGCTAGTACTTTTGTGTCAGAAATATTAGTTTTCATGTCAATCAAAGCCACACTGACTTCTCAGTGATGAATCTTAAACCAACATCTTTTCAGCAAATAACATTAAATAAAACCAGTAAATCTGAACATGTCTTGTTCAACTTTACTTATTTTAAAGGTAAGTTACTTTGTTTGAGCACAATGCATGTTACTTATTTCTGTGCTTTGATCAAGACAGATACCTTGAATCTGTTTTCCACTGTATCTTCTCCCTTCAGTCTATCCCTGCCATCTATTTAGAATTCCTTATGATGGAAAATATTCCTGTGTTCAAACTTCGGCTTGAAACAGAGTGTCTATGGGGAAAATAGTGCAACCACATTTCTTTCCTCTTTTATAGTAAGTTTATTTTGAAATCTGATCACATCTTCATGAAAAATTGTTTCCAGAGGCCCTGTTCTATATGATTTTGATTATAATACCTCTGCTATTCTTGTGTCCACAAGATTGAATGCAGTGTTCAGATTTCAAATAGCATACAATTCAACCACGGGAAAGATGAAGTTGTGTTTAGCAGATAAAAACAAAGAACAAATGGGAGGCCAGATTAGATTACTGCCTGTCAGCAGACCTGATGAGGCAATTGGCTGGCAGCTTTGGTAAAGCTAACTACAAACAGCTTGCAGAACCAAGCCATTACATATATTCCTTGCCAAGACTGGCTGTCAGCTGTATGACTGGCCATTTCCTGCCAACCTAGTTGACATTCTCTCCTCATTTATTAGTGTGCTCCCTGTACTTGCTGACACAATAAGTCAACCTACTGAATCAGGATGTCTAGGTTATAAATACCTAGGGATGTAAACTATTTTCATCAAGTAACAAAATAATATTGTTTTTTCTCAATGTTCAGACTATCATGTTTGTAGGCTAGTGGGTATGTATGTACTGGAAACCACCTTTTCTACATCCTCTTTTCTAAAATAATATGATGTGTTCATTTCTTATTTGTTGCTAGAGTCAGGCCTACCTTCACAGAAGAATAGAAATGCATTTTTTAAAAAATCAGATGTGTTCCATTTCCAGAGAGAGTAGTTGGCAGACTAGAAAAAGTAATTGCCTTGCCACATGGTCCAGAAAGCACCTAGTTCCAGTACAAGTTATTGTGACAGAGAAACTCCAAGTGCTTTCTTGGAACTCTGTGTGGTATTAATGAAATTGTGTGTTCTTCCTGTGGTCAGTGTGTCCTGGACTTCAGCAGTCTTTTTTATCCCAAAAACTTGTTGGGACTATACAGACAACAAGGGGTTTTAAGATACACATTTATGGAATTTTTGGTGCTAAGGAGATTTCAACAATCTACCCGTAGAAAGCACACAGACTTTCAACAGTTTTCCCCTGGTTAACCACCTCATGCTATTTGAGGCCTTTAAAGTTTGCTATGAGCACCAGTCCCAAAATAATCTTCAGTCTATCCAAATAACTTTGAGTTTTGGTTCCACATTCCACATTATGAGCCAGCTCCCATCTGAATGGGCAATGCTCTTGCCAGACTTTGACTTACCCCCTAAAATTTACATTCTGAATACAGATTTCCACAAGCCTCCCAGGTAGCATGAACACAGGCAACTTTTGTTTGTATTTAAAGGCTTCAGTCTCCTCTTCCACTCATTAAACCATGTACAAAAAGTTACCTAAGTCAAAATTACTAGAAAATTACATCATGTTTTGTGTAATTTAATTTATAAAATAGACTATATGTATAGATTTCTCCACTAACATTGTCCAATATCAAAACATTTGAAATTGAAATTACATAGAAAATGGACAGTATAGCCAAGCCCAGTATAACCAAAAAAAAAGGGTCCAGAGGAAAATAATAAAGTTGTAGGAAATAATTTTCTCTACACAGTCTTAAAAAAACACCTATGGCACCTAATTTTCTGGGGTTTTTATTATGGTTTTCTTCTGAAACTTAAATACAATATTTTATATGTAGAATCATTAAAATCTTTATATTTGGAGAAAACATAAATAAAGTTTGCAAATATCAATTATTTCCCTTCTAACCATTAAAAAATTGACAATTTCATTAATATTTTCATTTGAGGTATAGAACACACTTTGTAGTTTTACTTCACTAAAAACTAAAACCTCTAAGCTGTTATTAGTTAAAATGTAAACCACTTTTAAATAATTCTTATCATCACATTTATGGACTTTGTTATTTTCTATAAGTGCAAAGTTACAGAATGCTTCTCTTTTTTCTACAGATTGACATGAATATTTTGGATTAAAGCCTACTTTTCAATGTCCAATTGTGCTGTTTTTGGCTGGGGTGGAGTTAATTTTCTTGACAGTTGCTGGTATGGAGCTATATTTTGTACTTGTGCTGAACACAGGGTTGATAACACAGAGATGTTTTTGTTATTGCTGAGCTGGGCTTACACAGAGCTTACACAGCCTTTTCTGCTGTTTGTACTTCCACACTGGTGAGGAAGTTGGGAGTGCATGAGAGGCTGGGAGGAGACACAGCTGGGACAGGTGACCCCACCTGACCAAAGGGATATTCCAGACCATGTGACAACATGGTCAGTACAAAAAGCTAGGGGGAAGATGGAGAAAGGGGGGAATGTTTGGAGTCATGACATTTGTCTGTCCAAGTAAGCGCTACATGTAATGGGGCCCTGCTCTCCTGGAGATGGCTGAACACCTGCCTGCCCATGGGGAGCAGTGAATTCATTCTTTGTTTTGCTTTGCTTATGTACATGGATTCTGTTTTCCCCATTAAACTGTCTATATCTCATCTCATTTTTCCAGCTTTTCGCCTTCCCCCAATCCAGCTGGTGAGAGATGAACAAGTAGCTGCCTGGGTGGCTGCTGGCTGGGGTCAAACCATGACAGAGTGGATTCTCTAGTTTATCAACTCCGTCATTCCTGCTGCACTTACCATTTGGAAGATAATGACATGTATATGAGAAATCAGAACTCATTAATTGCTAGCACACTGAATTTCATACACTCCAATATGAGATGCTAAAGAATAATTGGTATATATTTGCAGAAGTTATTCAACAAGTGACCTAAGTTATGAAAACTGTACAGGAACATTCCACAGCCTGCTTGTTTATGGTTGCTAACAGGTAAGAAGATTGTAGCTGGTGCTGAGGATATATAGCACAATTACTGCTCATTTTGCATGGCAAAATGGTTTCCCCTGACAACTGTCCTTGAAAACAGCAAGAAACTGACAAACCTCTAGTTGGTATGTCACTGGTAGTGAAGGAAGAAAAATTCAGAATGCAAATTATTTATAATCAATTTATTCAATTCCAGTGCTTGGAAATGTATTTAGTTATTTTTATACGTTGAAGTGAAGGAAGAAAGCATTGTATTCTTTCCTTTATACTAAGGAGTCAATTTTATTTGCCATCTCGTTAATTCCTTTATCCCTACAGCTCTTTCTGCCCTCCCACTTCAGCACAGACATGTTTCAGACTCAACAGTAATATTTCAGTATACAAATGTGTTTTTTCACAGAATTCTTGACGTACTGTGCAATTTCTGGTTAGAGCAGACATATAATAAGAAAGGTGAAAAATAAAGGAAATAAGCTGGTGTAATTGCATTGATATTCACTGTGAATATTTTGGTTTAATATTTATATTAGAGGACAATTCAGTACCGAAGAAAGAGAGACATGACCATATCTGTTCAGCTTTGCTCTGCTGGACACAGAGAGTTTACTTTCTCTGAAATTATTTTTACCACACATCCAGTCAGGCTCTCACAAGCCTGAGAACCCTGCTTTTTGCTGCTCAAGACCAGGCTGATGATCACACACTACCAACTCTGAATACTCTGCAATATTCTACTTACTGATCTTGCACAGGAGTGGGGTGTTGGAGAAGAGAAAAATGCAGCATTTTCTAGACATTTTAATGAGGTACATTAAAAATCTACCTAGAAAACTCACACTTATGCTATTCAGATAATAAAACATTCCGTTTTCTCTGTACAAAACTGTAGTAAACCTGAGAATGAGATTATGCTACTGCCATTTCACTTGTCCCACATTTCATTCAATTACAATTATTTTTACATAGTCAGAAACATGGAAGAATGACAGCTCAGTAATTTCCAGGAGGTGGTGGGTAGAACAGTACTATTGTAGATCATGCCAAAAAGATGGTTTAAAATCCTGAATAATTCTTTAGTCCTGAGGGTTTTTTTGTTTTGGTTTGGGTTTTTTAAAATTTGTTTCTTTTGGGGTGGGGGGAATTGGCATGCGTCTGTAAGAAATGCCATTAAAAAAAGCTAAATGAAAGTATTCCTTCAATCTCATTTAAGAGACTCAGACAAACAAGGGGTACAACATTAATCATATTTTAAAGAATCGAATTCAGTGATAGTATACAAATCCATCTTTGGTTTGGATATTTTTCCTTGAACATTATTCTGACAGATTGATGTCGAGTTAATATTTTTGAAATTAGAAGAAGACCAGACAATAAAGTTCTTGAAAAATTTTACCAGTCGTAAGTCAATGGGTTTTCTCTGTTTTCCAGCAATTCACTATACCACATTGCCTCAATCAAATTAGTTTGGTTAAAAGGCATTTTTCTTGCTATAAGTGCTTCTTAAATGTGGAAATATCTGTAAGTAAAACAAGATTATACATGATTGGTATTTATGGGTCAGTCTTACAGTACTGGAAATTGAATTTAAAGAACCAGACTTTCATATTTTTAAAGGCCTTTCTGCAGAAAAGGAGATTTCCTGACTGAAATAGTGTTCAGCTGACAGCTGTTTCATAGCCCTATGTCTAAGGCCATTCCCAGAGGAGAGGTGCTTGCATCTTGAAAACCAGCACCAGCACCAATAGCAGAAGTAAAAACTTAATATATTGAGTTAAAACAGAAGACAACGTAAAGGACAATGAATCAGTGCATCAATGTAAGCTAATTATTTTGAAAAGCACAGCACAATCAACCAGTACAAGCCAGTCATAACTGTCTCATATTTACCTGCCTCCAGAGTGATTCCTTGGAAATTGGCTGGTTTTCTCTTGTATTCACTGTTATAAATTCAGATTTTGTCAACATTACAAGAGACAAATACTGGTAATATGAAAGCTGTAAGTAATACAAATTATATCTCCTATAGCAAAGAACTGTGATCATATTGTAAACTTCCTATGTATATAAAAATGCCAAATCTATCATTTAGTGGCCAGGAAGAAGGAGACTGGGAATAGAGTGACATTCCAAAGAATGACATGACATGTGCTAGGTATTATGGTCCAAATTTTGATGTTTGAAGAGTGAAAAAAACTCTACTGTCAGACTACATCAAATAGACAAGAAAAATGAGAAGACTGGGCATGCAGAATTGATGTATTAACATCAGTCTGGGTGCAATTCTAAGAAGAAGATATTGCCTATTTTTTCACATATATGTATATTCCTTTTTTTTTTTTTTTTAAGTGCTGCTACGAGAAGATTAGGTAAAAAATATACACCTTAATTGACAATACTTACAGGATCAAAGAGCTGAGTGTTGGAAAAATCACACCTCCAGACAGTTTTCACTCTCTGGAATGAGAGACAGGCCAAGATGTCAGGTCTGAATGAGCTGGAAACTTGAAAAGAAAAACCTAAACATCAGTTTTCTCCTTAGACAAGGCACTTTTGGAAGCATTCCTAGATTTCGCTAATACCTGGAGTGTTTAGACAAAATTTGCATTTGAATTCAATTATTTTATTCCCTTGACTGTTCATTGCATAAGTCAGCTCATCTGTGTGACAGATATTGGTAGCATAAGTCAGCTCATCTGTGTGACAGATATTGGTAGCTGGATGCCTTTGTCTCAACACAGAATATGTAAGACATGAAAACTTCATGCTCCAAGACACTCTTATTTGCAACTGTCAAGATCTCATTTCCAAGAAGGTGAAACCCCAGGTTTGCTCCATATTATAAAAGCTTAATTTACAAGATATATTCAGCCCATTAAAAATTCTGGTTATCAAATTAACCAAGAAAAAAAAGAAAACAGAAATCAAATACATATAGAAAAGTGAAAGGACACATTCAAATGACTGAAGATATTTAGGTGAAGTGCACTGAAGATTATTAGAGTGGAACATCACATCTGTGAGGAAACGCTGAGAGAGCTGGGGCTGCTCAGACTCGAGAGAAGGCAGTTTCAGGGAGAACTTATAACACATTCCAGTACATAAAGAGGGCTTATAAAAAAGATGGGGAGAAACTTTTAGCAGGGCCCATAGTAATAGAACAAGGGGTAATTGTTTTAAACCAAAATAGGATAGAGTTAGTCTGGAAATAAAGGAAAAATAATTAATACTCTGGGTGGTTAAACACTGGCACAGGTTGCCAGAGAGGTATATTCAGGTTTAATTCCTGAAAACATTCATGCTTAGGTTGGACAGGGTTCTGAGCAATCTGTATAAGGATGGATTTTTAAAATTATATCTATGTCACTTGTCATTATGCTGTTAAGACAGGCAGACATACAGCAGGAAGAGCTTTACTGAAATTACATATTTATTTTTTGGGCTACTCTTCTATTTAGATAAAATTATTATGTGGCAGCAAGACAACAAATATGTCTAAATAATGCTGATGCCCAATGATGGAATAACGGGTTAAGAAGAAGGTCTTATTCATTGATCAGAAGAACAAAGGGAAAATATGTAAATCAGTCATGTACTCCTACATTTATTTATTATGAACTGATATTTTTTGAAGCACACTATTTGTGGTATGCTTAACAGGTATAAAAATTGACAGCTGAATTTTTTTCTCCTTAATTTGCATTCGAAATGAAATGTCACTGATTTTTGTTTGCATGGACCAGCTGTGTAGAAAATGATTCATCTCTTCATCAAACTGATCACTGATACAACTTTTCTTATATTGATGGATACAGATTCTCAGCAGTTTGTGTAAATATTCTGAATCTCAGCAGAAAAGGAGATGTGGGTTGTCTGAGGCGTAGTACCATGTAGCCCATTTATTTTCATGTGCTGAAAATTCCAACCCCATAAAATTATTGGCCATAAGTAGACTAGCACTCAAAAATCTAGGGAAAAAATGAAAAAAAATAAAATTAAAGGATCCCCAAAAATTAAACCAGCCAAAACCCACATACCAAAGAGTTAAATCCAGTTTGGTTTGCTATTAATATATAATTTTAGGTCTGTACATAAGTATCTAAGCCACTTTACCATTAGAATTATTATCTTATCTTGGAATATAGTCTTCCAGCATGATCTCTGCACAAAGCAGTTTTAAGGAAGATTACTTTAATACTTCATATGGTGAAGATGCAAACAACTGGAGAATCAAAATACATAGTATTAGAAGAACAAAAATATTCCAAGAACAAGAATGTGTATTGATTCTATCACTGATTCTTGCTTTGTCTCTTATTTTAAGGGCTGCATGAGGACATGGTGTTCTGAGTTTTCAAGGCACTCATTGCCTGTTTTTCTTAAGAGCCTTTCACACAGTGCAAAAGGATTCCCTCTTTCCTCTACAAATCCCAAGTGAATTGGATTTGTATTAGTGAGACAGAGGAAGCTCAATGATTTTAACAGGTGTAAGTTATGAACAGACACTTTAATTTTTATCCATGCTTGGGATAATAATGGATATGCTAAAGCTGCTTTTTGGCCTGAAGGATAACCAGTTTATTCTGCTTCTCCAGAAAAGAATGAACTTAGGAGATAAAAATGTTAATAGAATGTGTTTCCAATCTATACACTGCAGCCCAAAAATGGACCCACCGGATGAATCTGCTGACAGACCTCCACATGACTGCAATTTGATTTTGTATTAATCTGCCCAGCTTGGATCAGTATACTGCACCACAGTCGGGGATCTGGTCATAACAGAAGTAAAAAAAAACTTAAGAGGAAAGGTGGTTGGAATGGCTGTTTGTGAGAATGCATATTTGGAGCAGTGGGCAGGAAAATTAAACCAGAATGGAAGAGGATACAAAAACTCCTGAGTAAAGTTCATTCTGACATCTGAGTACCACAGTATTTTCATTAAACATTTGTTTTTAGATTCTAAGACATCAAAATATTTGGTGATTCCTTTTAATGACTGAGCCTTAATATTTAAACACTATCACTTCCTACCCGCAAATAGACATCTAGAATTCCCACATTGCCATCTTCCATAAAAGCAAAATAGTTCCACAAAGCAGAATGAAGTTGCTTGAATGCCCTTCACCAAAAGGCTGGAGAGGAGGGGGTGTCATTTTCACATCATTTTCCCATTATTAAGTATGACAAAAAACAGCAATGAAGACCCGTATCAATGCTTGTAGAAGGATTTGTGCAGGTGAAAATAATCACGTATTTCTGCTAATCTCTGTACCTGCCTTAGGGCATATTTCACATTAAGCTCCATGCTCTAATACTCCTTCATTGCTTATTTTAAATCCTGCAGAGCATGTACATAATGCACTTTTATCTTCTGCTTTCCTCATTCATATGAAAATATGCTTCTTTACATTTTGGCAGTCCTTCAAATGGGATCATTTGAAAAAGACGTACAGTTAATGACTTTACCCTTCCAAACCAAAGTATGCCACATCTTCAAAATCTGGAGCGATTTCTCCAACATTGATAACCACTTCCGCTGGTCTGACAAGTCATTCAAATAGTTCATAATTTTTTAGGTACATAAAATTCAAAAATCCTCCAAAACTGCCACAAATACGTGTGCAACATAAAATTATATTGTTATCTTAACATAAATTCTTCTTTATGTATGAAAACCATTGACTTAGAGCAGCTTTTTTTATTTAACATCAATTCTTTCCATTAGGTTGCCATTCACCATCAGAAAAAGGAACACTGAAAATATCTCAAACACAATCTGACTTCTAGCCAGTGGCAAGTTTCATAATATAAACACCTCAAAATTCAGGTAAAAATGAAACTATCTAATAAATTCAGAAAGATTGATTAATGAAGAAAGATAACATACATACTGTATTCAAAAGTGTATGGATCAAACAGCTACCAGTTAAGACAAGAAGAAGTCAAAGGTGGTATCAGTATTTGTATTCCTTCTAACTGTAAAAAAAAGACAAAACAAAACAAAAATCTACTAGCTTTAAGCCAAAACCAGTTGGATCTACCTCTTCTAGTGTTTTTGTGGAAACCCATGAAATCCTTGCAATTTATGCACAAGCAGAGTACAAAATTACAGTGATGATAAGGCATACTTTTGTCCCCTATATGTCAATGAAACCTTGGTATTTTATCTTACATCCAGTGTGTATCCCTCATGTCAAACTAGAGCAGGAGAACTTTATCCAGAAATAATATGGGCATGTTCAGATCTATTTTTGTTTTTACTGATGATGGCTAGGAATCAAGAGTTAGCATGAAAATTGAAAGCAGAACACTTGCTGTAGGAAACAGCACTTTTCTTTGGATTTTGGAAAAGAAATGAAAAATAAATTGGGGAAACCATATTAGCCAAAATCTCTATTTCAAGATATGTAATGAAAATGCTATTCTCCAACAGATTTGTCATTAGCAAGAGTTTTACACTCTGCTTAAAATACAAAGCAGCATTCAGAATGACTAAAGAAAAAGGATAATGAAAATAAGGGATATCTTTTATCAGTTTGCCCAATTTTTAAAGTTCTAGCCCCAAGACTCTTTTCTTCCACCAAAGGTAGTAGATTAGTAGCAAAAGCTATCTCCTTTTTGTAATCTCATGCATGCTTGCAAGTCCAGATATTCTTCTGTATTTTTTATCTTTTATCATTATAAAGGAGCCATTTATAAAGGAGTTACAAAGCAATGACTTACCATCACTCCCATCACTGTGTTTCAAATTGTCTGCTAGTTATCTGATTTCCTTCTCCTCATGCAATCTTTTTTCAAGAAAAGCCTTCAAAGTTCAGAAGTCAGCATACAAATAAAAGTAAAAGAGCAGAGCCTTTCAGGTCTAAGAAAAAAAATGAGAGAGAAAAAGAAGCATCATTTAACATTATAATGATTCCATTTGTAAATAAGTGCAATGATTTTCAGTAGATGTTCGCCTTTCTGAGTGCAAGTTTTCTTAAACACTTTTCCCCTGCACTCTGTATGACCCACTGAGGTCTAGAATAAACCTGAGCAGAGTACATCTGTCCTCATTTACCTGCATGTTTCTACTAGGGAATATAAAAATGATATATGCTTAATAGTGTTTTAAATACGTTTATTGAAACTGAATCTGATTCCTTTGCAGCATTTCACAGAGTCACATTATCTCAACTCCTGGAAAAAAAAATTGGAGAGCTAGGCCTGGGGCTGAATGGCTATAAACGGTATGTTTCTGTAGTAAAGCTTTCCTACAAACTTTCCATTCATTCCTTTTCCTTTTACAGAGCACCTGCTTTGAATCATCACCTCAAAGAGTGCAATCTTTTCTTCATTTTTGCTTCTCCCATTTTACCTCATCGAAATAAATTCAAAACTGAAGCCTGAAAATCATAAATGAGAAAGAATGAACATATTTCTTTCTTATTTCCCAATAAACTGGGACACAGGGACTTCTCCCCGTGCTTGGAATCAAGTAGAGAGTGCCTTTGAAGTCCCACACTCCTCACAATTTGCCTTTGATTTGCCTTTGATATATGGTTGTTTAGACTCAGGCAGGAGTCTTTGGAAAGGTAATCACTGTGCTTTGCAGTTCTCTGCAATGTTTTTGAGGAGAAAGTTATAAATTTAAACTTCCTTTCTCAAATGAGTTAACTGGACTTTTATATGCAGACCTCAAGTGGCCTGCTGCACAAAAAGGAGAGCTGTTCCCATCACATTTTGTAGGTAACAATACCTTTTATAGGTAACTCTACCTTTTATAGGTAATTAATTCTCCTTTACTGTAGCATTTGTATATTCTCCCTATTCTCCCTTGCAACATCATTCCTGTTCAAATCCATCAGTCTGTCTGTCTGGTCCCCATCAACCCTTTATGTAATTTGCTAGCACAAATAGTCATATTAAAAAAAAAA
>VXBR01000020.1:72449-97552 GCA_013400215.1 Cisticola juncidis | reverse complement strand
CCCCCTGCTCCCACCCCCCCCCCCCCGCCCCCGCTGCCACATCCCCGCTCCCACTGCCACATCCCTGCTCCTGATGCTCCACTGCCACCTCGGGAAGCAGCAATGGGATTGGCTCAGGAAGCCTGAGCTCTCCTCCCAGCTTTGCCACTGACACACCATGAGCACCAGTAAGTCCCAGTTTTCCTCCTGGGGCTCAGAAAGAGCCATCTGACACGGTAAGGTTTAACCTGCACAGGTAAAAAAGGACCCCAGGAGAATGAAATGTTGTTTTTCAGTCCTTCAGTCATCTCTGAGGGAACTCCCAGCCCTCTGAAATCCAAGCCACTGCTGAATCCCCAGGAGATCAGAAGAACAGGGAAGGACAGAGTGAGTTTGGCAGAGTCTGGTTTTTCAGGAAGCCAAACTGAGGGCATGGCAAACACAACTCCACAGAACCACAGAATATTCTGAGCTGGAAGGGACACAAGAGGGTCACCAAAGGCTCCTGACCCTGTGCAGGCTGAACTTGTCACAGAGAACCACAGGGAATTCTCTTTGAGAAGAGACAGACCAAACCTCTGCAGCTCCACACAGCTCCTGGCAGGAGGGGACAGTGGGGGGAGTCAGGCTCTGCGACAGGGACAGGGACAGGGACAGGAGGAGAGGGAACAGCCTCAGGCTGGGCCAGGGGAGGGACAGGGGGGACAGCAGCAGGAATTTCCCCATGGAAAGGGAGCTCAGGCATTGGAACTGCCCAGGGAGGTTTGCAGTGCCCATCCCTGGAGGTGTCCCAGGAAGGGCTGGAGGGGGCCCTGAGTGCTCTGGGCTGGGGACAGGGTGGGGATCAGGCACAGCAACTTTGGAGCTCTTTTCCAACCTCAACAATTCCATGCTTCAGTCAGATGCTGTGTGCTCTCACTGAAAGGAAGAAGGTCAAACAGCATCCCAAGTTATGTGACAGAACAAAATCAAACATCCCTCCCAGATATTTTTGGGGGTGGTGAACTGTGCTTTGCTCATGTCCTGCAGTCTCCTGTCACTTCTGTGCCTTGCCAAGTCACTTCTAATTCCAGAGGTGCCTCCAGCATCAGTTGTCCACAGAAACAGCCCCAAAGTCCCAGAACTGTTCCCAAGGGAGCTGTTAATCCTGCACTATTTAGCAGGCATTGATTAATGCCAGGAGAAGCAGGGACCCTGCCTGGTCACCTCCAGGAAGGAGCTGCTTTTGCCAGAATGAAGGGGCAGCTGCATGGGAAAAGTTTTATCCTCCAACACACAGAGATCCCAGTCCCACCTCACTGCTGCAGCAGGAATGAACAGCTCCTGGACAGGAGGGATCAGCTCTGCCACACTGAGGGGAGCTTTTACCCACCAATGCACAAACAGCAGAAAAAACCTCAGAAAAAACACCCAACACAGCATTTCCCACCATTTCCAAGGGCAGGGGGAGCCTGGCCTGCAGCCAGGAGAGGAGGCTGCTCCCAAGGGACCAGGCACAGCTCTGGGCTGGGAGGGGATGGGATCCTGAGCATCTCTCACACATTATTGCAGTTCCACAACTCCAGAAAGCAGCAAAGCTTTCCTGTTCTGACACTCAGCAGGAATTCAGGAAGGCTTTATCCCACATTTTCCAGAGTGTTTCAGACACACCAACTCCACACAAGGTGTACTCAGTATTCCATGGGTCAGAGCTGGGAGCTGGCTGCAGAAATTGCACCAAAATAGCAGCAAAAAAAGGAGGTTACTGCTGAGGATCTATATAATTTACATCTCAGGGACTTGCTCATGCAGGGCTAAGCTGAATTTGTTCAGACCTCTCTCCAGGGAGAGCACTCTGTGGGTTTAGTGAGGAGGCACCACAGCCCTGCTCAGCACTGCAGTTTCCCTTTGCTCAGCCACTCCAAAGCTGCTCCGAGGTGCAGATTTGCTCTCAGCCCCAACCACCAAAGAGCTCCTGAGCAGCTTCACAGTATCCAATACGTTCCTTAACTGTAAAATTCTCTTTTTCCAAAAAAAAAGGTCCCATTAATCCAAGATTACCCCAGAGCCAACCCACCCCGAAAAGAGAACGCTCGAGAACAACAGCTGGGGTGCAGCTAGAAAAGATAAAATGCACAATATAATCAGCCTTACCCTATTTGCAGTGATGGGACTGAACTGCAAGAAGATTAGAGAGCTCAGGCCTCCGAGGGAGCCACAAGCAGAGCCAGGATTAGGGAAGTTTCCTATCCCCAGGTTCAGATTTAGCCTGTGTCACACGACCTCTCAAAGCCACTCTGCCATCCCAGCACACGACTCTTCCCCAAGGTTTTGTAAGCAGGATAAAGCCCCATCCAATCCCTTCTTACAGGCAGAGCCCGGGTTCAGAGCAGGAATAAAGGTGGGGAAGGAAGGCTGAGACAGGAGAGGCTGGAGGGGAGGGGAGCCCACCCTCCTGAGGGTCCTGCAGCCCCTGCTGGGAGCGGGACCAGCAGCTCCCAAACCTCCTCCCAGCCCAGGATGGAGATGGGCAAAGCTCTGCCCAGCCCAGTCCTGCTGCTCTGCTGCCAGCCCAGGGGCTGATCCCGGGCTCAGCACAGCAAATATCCAAATATCCAAGTATCCAAATATCCAGATATCCAAATATTCACCCCAGGGCTGGAATGGCAGAGATCAACTCCTGTTCGAGCCAAACAATGAGCCCCACCCAGCAAAAAGGTGATGATAAAGGGTTTAGACTAAGCGTAATTTTTTGTGTCTTTTACAGTGCTGCTGTTTGTTTTCCTTTGACAAGCCTCTCATTGAAATTCCCTACATTTAATCTGAAGATCACTGCAAAGACTCCTCGCGAGCTACTGGAGTAAGCAAGGGAATAAACACGATGTCAAAGAAGGAGGGAGGAAAGTATCTTCTAAAGCTGCAGTTAAGTTGCAGAGAGACAAATTCAAGGCAAATTGGGTGATGTAAGTGCAGGATAACAGCAGGGCTCTGGGGAGGGGCAGTGAGGGTCAGCTGGCCTTGCCTGCAGCACTGCTCTGTCTCTCTTCTACCTGCTCAAAACCCCCTGGAAACACTCAGAGTTTCAAAAGGCTGCCTCGTTATGTGCCCAGAAACATTCCAGATCCACAGACACAGTTCTGAGAAATGACAAGTCAGGTTTGTGTAAAGCCTGGCGAGCTCAAAGGATGGGCAGAGAAAAGGGTTCACATCTTCCAGGAGGTCCCAGCCTGCAGTTGTGCAGCACCTCCCCAGACAAGGCAGTTTAAATGTACTAATAGCATATTAAATGCAAGGTACAAGCTCCAAAGTTCATGGCTTGAATATTTTAAGTCCCAGCTACTTGCTCAGGAAATTCAAGCCTTGGAGGACCCCATTAATTCAGCCAGCTGTCAGATCCTTGCTAGAACAACTCCTGAGCACGCTGCAAAACAGAGAGGGTTTGTATTCCCAGTTTTTAAACCTCACTAAGCCTCCCTGTTAAGCTTTTAATAGACTTCTCGACATATGTATGACTTCATTATAATCCTTTTAATTTCCTATTCAACGAGCCAAGGCAGGGACATCCCACCTCTGAAGCAAAGTCTGGAACAAAAAAAGAAAAGCCAAGCAGCAGGTTGGTGGGGAAGCAGCATCTGAGAGAGACCCAGCATGAAAACAGAATTTTGTACACAGAACAGGTCCCTGCCTTTCCCTGCAGCCACCATGGGAGCTGCCAGGGTACCCCAGCAGTTCCAGCACTCACTGTACTGTGGGGCAGCCTTTGGGGACACAGGTGACACTGGGACAGCACAGGGCTGGCCTCCTGAAAAACCTGCATCCCAACTCCCAGCTCATCCCCATCCCAGGGCTGTCTCTGGACACCACAGGGTCACAGAGCTCCAGGGTGCTTGGGTTGGAAAGGATCTTGAGCCCACCCAGTGCCACCCCTGCCATGGCAGGAACACCTCCCACTGTCCCAGGTGCTCCAAGCCCTGGCCAGCCTGGCCAGCCCAGCTCCCCATCCCATCCCCAGCCTGGCAGGAGCTGCAGGGCAGTGCTGCTGTCCCTGGGGACACAGAGAATTCCCTGCAGCACTTCCAGGGGGGCTGCCCTCTCTGCTCCCCTTCAGCAGCAGCGTTACACAACAGCCTAAGCTGCCCTGACACCACAGGGCTGGGAAACCTCCCTGAGCCTGTCCTTCTATGTGGGAAAGCTGCAGAGGGTTCAGGGCACAGCAGCAGGAGCTGGGAAAGCTCCCTGAGCCCATCCTTCTATGTGGGAAAGCTGCAGAGGGTTCAGGGCACAGCAGCAGGAGCTGGGAAAGCTCCCTGAGCCCATCCTTCTATGTGGGAAAGCTGCAGAGGGTTCAGGGCACAGCAGCAGGAGCTGGGAAAGCTCCCTGAGCCCATCCTTCTATGTGGGAAAGCTGCAGAGGGTTCAGGGCACAGCAGCAGGAGCTGGGAAAGCTCCCTGAGCCCATCCTTCAATGTGGGAAAGCTGCAGAGGCTTTGGGGCACAGCAGCAGGAGCTGGGCATGGCACAGAAGCTCCCTGAGCTCATCCTTCAGTGTGGGAAAGCTGTAGAGGCTCCATGGCACAGCAGGAGCTGGGCATGGCACCAGTGTGCCCAGCCCAGACCTCCCCTGGTTTGCTCTGCCTTTCCCTCAGGTAACAGAAATCAGGAATTCGTGAGATGGGTTGGGTGGGAAGAGACCTTGAGGATCACTCAGTGCCACCCCCTGCCATGGCAGGGACACCTCCCAGTGTCCCAGGCTGCTCCAGCCTGGCCTTGGGCACTGCCAGGCTCCAGGGGCAGCCACAGCTGCTCTGGGCAGGCTCTCTGTCATTCCCAGTGTTTATCAGCACTTCAACACCTGGGGAATTTCTCTGGGCTTTTTGAAGGGCTCAGGAGCAGCTCAGGAGCTGAGATTGTGCAGCTGCTCAGCTCCTGAGCCGCAGGAAGCCACAAATTCCTCATTTAAAGAACCCCAGGACCTGCAAAAACCCCTCATCCCCCTCTCCCCTCCAGGAGCTGGGGAAGCTCCATGCCCTGGAAGGGCTCTGTCCCACCAGGGTCCTCACCGGGGCCAGGGACAGGGACCTCCCTGATGCCACATCACCTTCCCCCCAAAACCACCACCCCAAAGCCCAGGGAGCCTCACACAAACCCTCTGAGTCACGGAGGGACTCAGCAGAGCTGCTGAATTATTCACTGGGCTGCTGTTTTTAGACTGGAGCCACGGGAAACGTGAACTCCTGGGCTGTGAGCATGGCTGGATGCAGCCCCCTCTGAGGAGCCTGAAAGGCTCTGCTGGAGCCCAGGAAGGATGAAAGCCTCTGTAAATAAAAACTTGCACCAAGAGGGACACACACAGGCAGGTGAAAGAGGAAAGCCAGTAGAAAAGCTCTAATTAGAAGAGCACACCTGTAGGTGTCCTATTTACAAAATGCTACACAGAATAAACAGATTTGGGATGGTTTTGTTGGGCTTTTTGTTTGGATTTTTTTAATGTCTTCTCCCATAAATCTTTCTCCTCAGAGCTCTCCATCCCTTTATTCCCAACCTGGATCTGTGCTTGGGATTGTCCCAGTACAGGTGCAGAACTTTGCCCTTGGCCTTGTGGAACCTCCTGAGGTTGGCACAGCCCCACCTCTCCAGGATGGCCTGATATTTTAGCTTTCACATTTTCCTGATTCTGTACTGCATCAGTATATAACTCTGAGATTCATATAAAGTGTGAGCAAGTTCTCCTCACAGCTCAGTCACACAAAACAATCCTTTTCCAGCCCCAGAACCAAGGACACCATTGCAGCTCTAGGCCCAAGGAGCACAAACAGCAGTGAACTGAGGGGAGCAATCTGGGAGGATGGGACTGCACAACCTGAAGCTGTAATTGGACAATTAACCCCAATATGTAAATGGACCAAAGCTTATAAAAGTGTGAAAATTCATCATTCAGAGTCCATCTTGGGTGCAGCCTCAGCCAGGTTCTTGTCCTGCCACAACTGAGTGTGACATCCAGCCCCTTCCTTATCCACTGAGTGGTCTATCCATGAAATCCCTCTCTCCTTCCATGAAACCCCTGTCTCTCTATCCATGAAACCCCTGTCTCTCCACCCAGGAAATCCCTGATTCTTGTTCCATGAAATCCCTGTCTCTCCTTCCATGAAATCCCTGTCTCTCCTTCCATGAAATTCCTGTCTTTCCACACAGGATATCCCTGTCTCTCCTTCCATAAAGCCCTTGTCTCTCTATCCATGAAATCCCTGTCTCTCCTTCCATGAAATCCCTGTCTCTCCTTCCACGAAACCTCTGTCTCTCCTTCCATGAAACCCCTGTCTCTCCTTCCATGAAATCTCTGTCTCTCCTTTCATGAAACCTCTGTCTCTCCTTCCATGAAATCCCTGTCTGTCCTTCCATGAAATCTCCACCTAGGAAATCCCCATCTCTCCAGTTGGAGACAAGGATGCTGTGTGGGATGGAGTCACTTTGCACAACTCCCTTGTCTTTGAGGGTTTCCAGCCTCTGTCCAGCACCAAAGGATTCCATTCCAGCCCTTTCCCTTGCAGCCAGGCCAGCAGAGCAGCTGATCCAGCACATTCCCTGCAGGAAGCAGCCCTGGCAGCAGGACCCGCAGATTCTCACCACAGAACAACTCGGGAGGGGTTAGTTTGAGACGTTTATTAGGGAGATTTATTCCACAGCAGTTACAGCTTCACATGGTACAGAGCATTAATAATTAATAATTCAGCATCAGGGGTGACAACAGACAGGTGAGGGAGCACAGGGTGTTAGAGCAGAGGGAAGGACAGCACCACCTCCAAGGGCTGCAGGGACACAGCAAACCTGAGCACAGCACCCTCCTGGAGGCTCCTGGGGCTGCACAGGGACACAAACCCCACACCGAGCTCCCAGTGGGACACAGGGGTGTTTTCCAGGAGGGACAGGAGACCCCACACTCTGCAGAGCCCCCCATTCCCTACAGCCCCCCTGGATCCACCTCAGTGCTGCAGAACACCCACCTGAGCCCCACAGCACAGCTGCCCTTCCCCAGGAACCTGCTGGCACTGATACAAACAGGGGACACACACAGGGGACAGCATGGGGTGGCAGGGGATGGATGGGCCATGTCTGCAGTGGGGACAGCAAACCTGGGGCTGCAGGAGCTGCCCCTGCTCTGCCCCTGCTTCCCTGGCCCACCCAACCCCACCCCACTGCATGGGCACTGGTCCCAAACTCCTCTGCCCACCTCACTCTGGCTACCAGTCCCTCTAGCCAAGGCTTTAAAAGCATTTTTACCTTTCAATAAAGCATCTGTGGGAGTGGGGAAAGTCTCATAGGTAACCTGAAACCTGCTATAATTCAATCTGCAAATACCTCTCAGCCTTGTATTATTTATTCTCTGTTTCTAGGGCACAGGAGTTAAGCCCACTTAAGGCAAAAGGTGAGAAAGAAATTTGAGGAGCCAAGTTAAAGTGATGCTGCCTTGCTTCAAAAAGCACATTAAAAAAAATAATAGCTATGAAAAAGTCTTTGTAAAGAAAGCCAAGAATGCAAGAATCTCCTTTTATGGCCACAGACAGCAAAAACCCAGGGGGAAGCACAACATGAAGGAGTCCCAGGTTGGAGCTGATCTCAGAGGTCATTCCCAACCTGAACATTGCTGTGAATTTCATGGGGTAAGGAAGGAGAGCCCAGTCTGGGAGCCTCCAGGCCATGGAGCTTTCCCAGGAACACAACTGGGCACCTGGGAGGAGCAGCCAGGGGTCACTGCTGGGGACTGGCACCGCAAGGACCTCAGCTCCTAACCAGGGGCACAAAGGGGTAAATTGGCACCAAAGTGGGGAGGAAAGTGCCAGCTCCTGCTGCCCAGGCCGTGACTCAGCGCTGGCACCGCTGCCAGGAGCATGTGAAGTCTCCCAGGGGAACAAACAACAAAGCAGGGCTGGGCTGGCTGGGGAGATGCCCAGAGCATCCCTCTGGTGGCACTGGCACAGCTCTGGCAGTGCCCACCCCAGAAATCCTAAATGCACAGGGCCCTCTCACTGCCCTCACCACAGGGAAAGGCCTTTGTAGGCAGGGGGAGCTCCCAGTGGGCTGGTCTGGGGCAGCTCAGCCTCAGACTGCATTTGGCTTTAACTAAATCCTTTCCATCAGTGCCCTGAGCTGATTCTCCTCACCCAGAAGGGTCCCTCACCTCCCAAAGGCCAGGCTGAGCCTAAAATATTGCATTGTCTACTTATCTCCTCCTTTCATGGTTTGTTTCCTCTGTTGATGGAAAAATGAGCACTTTTGGAAAGTTTGGCACCTCTGTGGAGGCAGTGGGAATCCTACTGGAGATTTCCTGTAGCTCTGGTTTGGGTTAGAACAGGCCTGTTCCTCCTGGTGTTGCTGGAAATGGTCAGGATTATTTCAGTACGATTTCACAGCTCAGTCCTTTTGTTTCCCTCACTTTTAGCAGGGACAGATTATTTCTCATGCCAGGTAAAATCCCATCCAGGCTGTCATTCCCACAGGAAGCCAGAGGTGTGAAGTTAAAAAAGGTCATTTCCTTTCTTATTTCTAAAGTTTTTGGGAAGGAGTATGACAGCAAAGCCACGCCCTAAGGCAAGAATTTGGGACAGGCTGTTTTCCTTCACACTCCCAGTTATGGCAAGTGCTTGGACCCCAAAATCCACCCCTCAGACACCAGAGATGATCCACCTGCACCTCAGGACACTTGGGTTTCCCTAATCTGTTTCTGAAGTCTACAAAGGGCTGAAATGATCTGAACCCATGAAGAAAACAACATTGTTACAGATCAGAACCTCTTGTGAGAGGGTTCCAAAGCAGCAAGGACAAAGCAGGAACTCTCAGAGGCTGTGGGAGAAGGGGAAGGGAGCTGCAGTCATGGTGGACCCATCCACTATGGAAGCACAACTGGAAACCCCAAACCTTCTCTTATGGAGCACCACGAAAATGGAGAGAAATTAAATTTAAAGGTGACGAAACTAAGAATGGAGCTGTGGTGGTGATTTCAAACCAGAGGCATAGTGCAGTTCAGACCCAGGGTGCACTGGTGTGCTTACACAGAGAGAGGAAGGTTTCAACAAGCACTGCAGAGCACGGGGAGGAGGAGCAGGAGGAGCCACCCTTTGCTTCTTCTACAGCCAAGTCCAAGGAGGTAAAGCAAGAGCTCTGTAAAATGCTGCAGATTTTAGAAGTGTAATGGCAGGTAGAAAAGGACACTGGCCTCGTGTCAGTGGCAGCCCCAGTGTTAGGAGACAGTCTAGGCTTCTAGGAGGAGAAAATAGAAGAGAGGAAAAGAAGTAGGAGAGGGAAAGGGGATGGGGAAGGGGGCAAGAAAGCGCAAGTCATTAGTAAACATCACCATGGAGCAGCACAACACCAAACACTTCATCAGGGCAGCCAGGAGATTTGCCAAAAGCCACTTGCAGACACACACAGCAGCTGTGCTCTTAGAGGTGCCTGAGAGCTGTCACCAGTCCCCACTGCAGCCACGTGCCACAGGGGCCAGGCTGGGACACCTCCAGTGACACCTCAGGACGCTGCTCACAGGCACAGCACTCAAATCCAGGAATTTCTGTGCCCCACAGGGGTGACAGAATTCCAGCAGGCTGCCTGGAGGGAAGGCCCAGCCAGGGCAAGGAGAGCACCCAGCAGGGACCTTCTCACCTGCCAGCAAGAGCATGAGCAGCATCTTGGGCAAGAGGCACCCACATCAACCACGTCATCATCCTTGATGGATTTCTTTCCAGAAATTTGGTTGGGTTTTATTTTTAAATATGTATTTCCTTTGAACTCTAGGCAAATATCCTGCAATGAGTTGCAAATTGAAAATTACACACGGATTTTTGGCTCTGAACCTGCTGTTGGTTTGAGCAAGCCCTCCCTGAGCTTTGCCTGCCCCAGCAGCTCCTCCCAGCAGGCATTCCAAAGCACCACGGAATTCCCAGTTCCCAGCTGCCTCACAGGGCCCTGCACCCCCAGGCTGCTCCAGCCTCTCCATTTCTCCTTTTAAGGAAGAACAGGATTAGCAGCGAGCCTCCCTTCCAGGGGAAGTGCCCAGCACCCAAAGCCAGAGCTCTGATTCCCAAAAACAACCCCACAGGGCCAGACAGCAGCGGGCACATCGGGCTGCCAGGGACTGAGCCCTTTGCAGGAGCTGCCAGGGCTCCCTGCCCCAGACCCTGCCTGAACACAGCCCTGAGCACTGCTCTGAACACAGCCCTGCCAAATGAAGATAATTCTGCACTTGATGGAGGCTTTGGCCTGAGCTGGAGGGGTTTGGGTCGCTGCCATCTGCTGCACTGGGGCGTCTGGAGCGGGCACCGCTGCCAAGGAGTGCCAGGGCTCAGTCCTGGCTGATCCCAGCCCTGGCTGATCCCAGCCCCTGCAGGCACAGCCCACGTGGCTGCAGATGGAACAAAACAAGGTCAATCATCACCTTGTTTTATCTGATGGGTGAAGAAAACCGTCCAGCAGAGCTTCCTGAGCTCCAGCCCAGACACAGCCACATTTGGATCTGCAAATAGCTGAACTACTCCTTTTCCTTGGAGTCTGTTTCAGAATCAGCTTAAACCCAGCTCTGCTCTTTAAAGCTCTCTCTGAAGCTTTTAACACTGTTTTTGTAGCAAAAAGCTGGTTTGCCTGAGCATCCCTTCCTCAGTCCTCTCTTGGCTGCTCCATTTCTCTGCACTGGGCTCACACTCCACATCCCTGAGAATCATCTCAGCTTTCAGACACAGGGAATGGATCCTGATGGAAACAAATCCCAGCTGGAGGAGGTTTGGAGCTGGAGGAGGTTTAGAGATGGGGGTGCAGGCTTTTAGAGCTGGGGGTCCAGGCTTTAGGCAGCAGCATCTCTCAGATGTGGAACCAGGCACTGCTCCAGGCCATCCAGGCCAGCACCAGCTCTGAACCCCTCCAGTGCCTGGTGGGATTCCAGCATTTCTCCCTTCTCTCCCATGGAGAACCATGGATATTGCAGCTATTCCACAAGGAAGGGGGTAGGGAAGCAGGCCATGAAGGAATTGTGTCATGTAAATCTTCTGTTACTCTGGCTAACCTAATTAACTTGATGGCCACGCTCCTCATCCTGACACGCTGCTCTGCCACTTTGATGTCACTTTTAGACAGACTTGAACAAGAGGAAAAAGGAAATCAACTCTACCCCACAAAGAGGGAATGTATTAATAAATTAAAAAGCTCCAGACACATAAAAGTATCTTTGATCAAAGTTAACATTTAGTGTGAAGAGTTAAACCTCCACAAAGCAAGAGTGAGGCAAATAACGAGGAATTGTTTAAACACAAACCAGAAGTTCAATACAAAAATCCCGATGCCTTTCATTATTCAGACCATAGATCTGATTGCATTTCTATCTCCTTTGGTTATTAAAGAAGAGGGAGGAAATATCCTTAGGAGGGTTCCTAATTTCAGTTTGTACTGAATTGTAAAAGATGCACAACTTCCTTTTGAGCGGATTTCCGACGGGAAATGAAGCACAAAGATCGATTTTTCTATTCCCATCTTCACTAAGGACATGAAACTCACTCACACTGAACCAAGCTCTAAAATCCTGAAGAGAATTATAGCAATGAGGTGTTTTAATTCATCCCCATCTCCCAGATGTTCAGCATTGTTTCCTGAACTGGTTTTTATCTTGGGGCTGCACCCGTGGATCAGGAGGGATAACCCTGGGAGCACCCAGACAATCTCAGCAGTGATCTGGAGATGGAATCATCAAAAGAGAGACCAAAGGAAGTCCTCACCCACGCCAGGATGACAACTGACTCTGGAATATTCCATCCCCAAGGAAAGAGAGGTCCCCCAGCCAAAGTCCTCATGGCAGAAGGGAACAGATGGGCTGGATTTGGTAGGAACCCAAATTCCCAGTCAGAAAGGCTCAAGGGAAAGGGAAGCAGTGCTCACTACTGACTGTGACTAAGAGAAGACCAAGCTCAGCACTTCAGCCTGACTGCAAAGGTCAATCCTTTTCCAGGTTCTGCACAAGTCTGAAACATTGATCCAGTTCCATCACAAGCTGCTGGCAGTCAAAACTTTCCTGATGGAAAAAAGGCTCCAAAGGCTGGGTGTCACCTGTGCCACTGCTGGAGCAGGGGTGGGGACACATCCATGGAAGGGGAGGCTGGGGTGGAAGGACACAGCTGGGAATAAAAACTGCTCCAAGGGATGGGGGACATGGGGAAACACCACTGTGGGTCTCAGGGGACAGAGGCAGTCACAGGACAGGGACAGTTCACCTGTGGGCACTGGGGACTCTACAAAGCCATTTTTATCAGCTGCCCTCCCAGCACTGACCACAATAAAGAACAGCACATCCTCAGAACAAACTTTTACCCAAAGAAGCCGCTTGAACTCCACAGAAAGCAAAGCTCTGTTTTGTTGTAAATTCTCAGAAAGCTCATAAAACCCACGCCCACCCCTGGGAGGAGCCCAGAGCAGCTGGATGTGGCCCCAGGGCTGCTCAGGAGCAGGGCAGAACTGCTCCCTGGCATCAGGACGTACCTGTGCGGGGATCCTGCAGCCCGTGGTCGCCGTTCTCCACCACCATGGGCCCAGAGGCTGAGGAATCTGCAAGAAATCAGAGCAAGGGTTAACATGGATGGAATTCATCTGAATCCAGACATTAAAAACAGCACTGAGGAACTGCAGAATCACTGAGGTTGGAAAAGAGCTCCTAGACTGAGTCCAAGCTTTGGTCGATCCCCACCTTGTCACCCTGGTGATGATCCTAAAACCAACAAAAGAAATTATCAAATTCCAGCCTTGAGAGCACAATCACTGAATCCCAGGATCACTGAGGGTGGAAAAGCCCTCTGGAATCATCAAATCCACCCTGTGACTGATCCTCACCTGTCCCCAGAGCCCTGAGTGCCACCTCCAGGTGTTCCTGGGACACCTCCAGGGATGGGCACTCCAGCCCCTGCCAAGGGCTGAGCTCCCTTTCCATGGGGAAATTCCTCCTGAAACACCACACACTGCTAAAGCACTGCTAATCCACTGCTAAAGCAGGGATCAGGGGAGGTTCAGGGGAGGGTGGTCAGGGTGGAAGATCACCAATTCCAAAAACCAGCACAGAAAATCCTGATCACTGAGAGATTTAGTCCATCTTGTTCTGACACAGACAGCTAAAATTTTAACCAGGACTTACACACTGAACTTGGGAAACCTGGCAGCAGTGGACAAGGGGGAACAGTTTGAAGCTGCAGGAGGGTCCATTTATATTAAATAAAAGAAGTTTTACATAATGAGGGAGGGCAGGCCCTGGCACAGGGTGCCCAGAGCAGCTGTGGCTGTCCCTGGATCCCTGGCAGTGCCCAAGGCCAGGCTGGATCCACCTGGGACAGTGGAAGTGTCCCTGCCATGGCAGGGGTGGCACTGGAGGGGCCTTAAGGCTCCCCCCACCCAAACCAGTCTGGATTCTGTGACTTTCTGACCCCGAGCAGTTCTAGTGAAGCAGAACAAGCAGCACCAGCTCTGACAGCAGCTCCTCCCTGGGCCCTCAGACAGTGAGGAAATGCTGATTTTATAAATAATAAAGGTTTCTCCCACAGAGACACACACTCAGTCACCTGGAGCTGCTGCTGGCCCTCCCTGAGCCCCAGTTTTATAACACAGCCACGTTGCCAGAGTCCTTCAGACACAGCAGCTCAGGGCTGGACCCAGCCCTCAGCAAAGCAAAGGAAAACCTTTCCAGCTCCAGCAGGGGCTCATCCTGCTGTTCTACAAAAATTCCCCATAAATTTACCGGTTTACAGGAAAACACAGCCCTACATCCTCCTGGAAGGGCTGGGAATACCAGAGGGGTCCCTGGAGCTGCTCCACAGCCCAGCCCCCTGTGCCAGGCTGGGCAGGGGCTGCTGCCTCCTGGGACTGGGAATGGGCTGGAGCAGCAACTGGGGAGGTCCTGGCAGTCCCTGAGCAGTTCAGGCAGGGAGAAATGGGGGTCAGTGGGGTTTACACAACACTGAGACAAAGACACACGAGCAGGAACAGGGTCCTGCAGGAGATCCCTGAGGAATTTCATGCAGGAAAGGAACCCAGGGAGTTCAGCCCAGCTGCAACAGCTACACATTTTCTTAATTCCTGAAGTCATGGAATCTCCTGAGTGGGAAGGAACCCACAAGGATCATCCCAGTCCAGCTCCTGGCCCTGCAGATGACAGCCCCAGGACTCCCTCCATGATCCCATCCTGCTTTCATTCTCCTGGCAGGAATGCCATGCCCCTCCTTGGGAAGGATGGAGAGCAGGTAAAATGGGTCCCTTCACAGTTTCAGCTTTTTGGGAAGACAAGCTTCCAGAAAAATCAGGTCATATCACACCAAGTGCAGCCAGCACGAGTGGTTGTTATTTTTAAGTCTCTGAAGGTCAGTGCCTTTGGAGCAGATCAATGTGAGTTTGCTTTGCTGAAGCCCCAGTGTGAAAGCACCCAGGGCAGGGCTCCTCCCCTCATATTCCAAATTGCATAAACCCAAAACCATGTCAAGATGTTGTAACTACCTAATCCTCATCAGAATCACAAGATAGTATTTGCATCTGGCTCGTGGATCAAAGGATTGTTTTTATATAAACAAATTTAAGGCAGCGCTGGCTAAACCGATAATCTGGAGCAAATGGGCAGTGCCAACATAACCCCCTAATCCCAGGGGACACCACCACGGCCAGCACGTCCCCACAGGGCACCTGCAGCTCTGCAGGGCACACCTGGGGACACCTGGGGACACCTGGGGGCTCTGGGCAGCCCAGCTGGGGTCAGCAGTGCCTGTGCAGCTCTGGCACACGGGGACAAACACTGACATTCCAGGGGAAACGTGAGCAGAGACACTGCTGGACAGAGCCTGAGCCAGCTGGGGACTCTGGAACAGGAGCTTAATCCCCTTCCATTCATTCACTGAAATATTCTGCCTCAAAATCACCTGCAGAGCTCCTCCAGAGATCCAGAGGAGGCCCCGGAGCTGCTCCAGGGCTGGANAATGAGATGATCCCCAAGGTCCCTCCTAGCCCAAACCATTCTGTGATTCTGTGATGTAACAACTGTGGGGAATGGGGCTGGACAGACCTGGAGAGGGAAAAGGTTTCAGGTCTCATCTGAGACAAAAATGCAAATCTCATCATCTGCTGATTTATCTCTGATCCCTCTGAAACTCTGGGGTGTGTGAAACATTCTCCACCTCCGCTTTCATACCTGACCAAGTGTCTGAATTCCCTTTGGCCAAAGCCAATCCTGCTGCAGGAAAGGCACTTACACCTCGTGTGGGAAGGGAGGGAAAAGCCCCAGGACTGCTTCGGGCTCGGGTTCCAGCTCTGGAGCTGCGGGAGGGAGGGCAGGAGCCCGGGCAGTGCCAGCAGAGCCACCTCGTGGTGACACCGCCGGTCCCAGCGGGGCCGAGTCAAACCCAGCCCATCCCTCCCGGCTGCTCCAGTCCTGCGGGGCTCATCCCACGGGAATGGGGTCCCAGTGGGGTCCCAGTGGAGCCACCCACCCACTGCCCCAGCCTGTGCAAAGGGGAGGTCAGGGGAATAAACCCTGGGCTCAAGGACAGCTTAATGAAAGAAAAGAAAAGAATGGAATTATAACAATGAAAAGTGAGAGGGGAATTGCTGAGCCTGGAGAAAAGGAGGCTCAGGGGGACCTTGTGGCTCTGCACAGCTCCTGACAGGAGGGGACAGCCGGGGGTTCGGGCTCTGCTCCCAGGAACAGGGACAGGAGGAGAGGGAACGGCCTCAGGCTGGGCAAGGGAGGTTTACTTGGATATTGGGAAAATTCCTTCCCCAAAAAGGGCTCTCCAGCCCTGGCCCAGCTGCCCAGGGCAGGGGTGGAGTCCCCATTGCTGGAGGGATTTAAAAGCCCTGTGGATGTGGCACTTGGGGACATGGTCAGCTCTGCCCAGTTCAGACTGGGCAGGATGCTCTGTCCTGTGGGATTTCCCTCTGGTCAGTGGGACCAGCTCTCCTGGCCAAGCCCCCACCTTCCTGCTGCTCCCTGGCTGAGCCTGGGAAATCACAAAGTTATGTAAGGCCCAGCAGAGGATTATCTCAGAAATTACCATGTCCAAATGACCATGTCCAGCCAGGTGTGAGGAAAAGTAAACCAATTTCTCCCTGGTATTATATCAGTTAACCATTATTAAAGCTTTCCTCTAGGACCGATCTGTGGGTGACCAAACCAGTGCTCATCCCATGTCCCTGCTCTTCTCCAGCCCTCTGTGCTCACCCAGCCCCACGCTGGGGCCCAGCTCAACCTTCAATGTGCCTAATCTGGCTCCTGGTTTCAGCAAAAAAGGGAAAGAAAACCCTGGAGCAGAGCTGGAGCAGCTAAAGCCTGACAGGATGGAGGATGAGACCTCTTCTGACTGGGGAAAGACAATCTCAGGAGCACAGACCGTGATGTCAGAACACATTTGAGCCTTTTAACATAAATAAATGAACAAGTGGAGGCTGAAAAGCCTGAGCTCTGCAGGCTCCTCTGCCTCAGGACAGCCAGGCTGTTTGGAGCCAGGGACAGGCAACTCCTGCTGCTGCTCCCCAAAATCTTGGTGTTACACTCAAACATGGAACTACAGCACCAAGACCCCCTCAGGACCCTACAGATCCCACCCAGGGCTCATTTATTCTGGAGCCTCAATAAATGAAGCTCATTCAGCTTTGCTATCTTTTTAAACAGTTACAAATATTAAATAAACTTCCTGGAAGAAACAGGTATCCTCAGGGAAATACAGGTAAGAGAAGTGAGGACACCCAGGCCCAAATGCTGAGCCTGGTCTGAGGTCACTGGGCCTGTTTTAGGCTTGAGCCCTTCCCTGCTCTGCAAGTGGGAGAGCTGAGCTGCTCCACTCAGGGCAGCCTCTCCATCTCCTCACACAGGGGCTCCTTTGCATCTTGCCAAAGATTTAAATAATGCTCCTGACTGCTCTGCAGCTCTCCCAAAAAAGGGAAAAGCCGATCTCAAAGCCAGAGTGAGGAACTGCATCCCCCCCTTGCCACGCAGGAGGGAAACTGCTTGAGCAGCCCCATGATGGGGTGAGCAGAGAGGGGACAGGAGGGGCTTGGAAAAGCCAGGAGATCCCAGAATCCCTGAATTACTGAGGCTGGAAAAGCCCTCCCAGCCATGGAGTCCCAGCTGTGCCCAATCCCCACCCTGTCCCCAGCCCAGAGCCCTCAGTGCCACCTCCAGGAATTCCTGGGACCCCTCCAGGGATGGGCACTGCAAACCTCCCTGGGCAGCCCCTGCCATGAAGGAATCCTCCTGAAATTCTGCTTCTTCCCCCAGGATTTCTGCCTGAGCTCTGCCCACAGCACCCAGCCCCTCTCTCACAGAGTTTTAATTACTGAGCAAGCCCAAAAGGCCTCATTACCCCAGTCCAGACCCTGGAGTTGTGTGAAATGATGAGTTGGGATAACAATACCCAAGGATGCACAGCTGTGACACACTTGAGGGATTTGCATTTAAACCAATATTGGGCAATGATTTTAGCACTGAGAAATCCTAGTGCTGAGATGGTTTAGGATCTGCAGCTTCTACAACAAAGGATTGCTTTTAAATATCCTCAAATCATACACAAGGTGTTAACAAGTCCTCTTGTCTCTGTGCTCCTGAAATGCTAAAATATAAATGAAATAAATAATGCACATCTGAGCTGCCCAAAGGTCCAAGTTTTATAATAATCCCTTTGCCCATTCCCATCCTTCCTGCTCGTTTGGTGCCATTAAAAACTGTGTCAGCATGGAAAATTCCAAGTTACATTTTGTGTGTTGCAAGGCATCCAAATCACTTCTAAACAAAGCAAATAAATGCCTTGAACAGACCAGAACTGCCCATGCTGGAGGTTCTGTTTATCCTGAGGAATCACATCCCACCTTCCTCAACACTGATGAGCAGCAGGACTGAGGCAAAAAAAGAAATCTTCTTCTGAAGGAAATCATCAGGCTACCAAAGGTTTTCATCTCCTCCACGGCACAGATCAAGGCCACAAAACAAAATCATCAAGGCCACAAAACAAAATCACCAAGGCACTGCAGGTCCCAGGTGACAATTCCCACTTGGGGAGGGGGGGAACAGCACACAAGCAAAGGGAGCAATAATTTAAATTGCTCACTGGGAAAGAAACACACTGGATGACCCCCAAACCTCACCCTTTTCCCTTTCATATAGGGAAGCATCTGTTTCTAACTCTCCTTCCCCTAAAGAACTTCTGATAAAGCTCTTAACACAAATAAATTTGTGATGTTCCACTTCAGACTCCTGGGGCAGTTGTGGGATCTCCAGGTCCAGGACGGACCATGAGGGGCTGGAGCCTGTCCAGGGAAGGGAACAAACCTGGAAAAGGGTCTGGAGCCCCAGGAGGGGCTGAGGGAGCTGGAAAGGGCTGAGCCTGGAGAAAAGGAGGCTCAGGGGGACCTTGTGGCTCTGCACAGCTCCTGACAGGAGGGGACAGCCGGGGGGGCTTTGGGAACAGGGACAGGAGGAGAGGGAACAGCCTCAGGCTGGGACAGGGGAGGGACAGGTTGGATACTGGGGAAACTCCTTCCCCAAAAGGGCTCTCCAGCCCTGGCACTGCCCAGGGCAATGGTGGAGTCCCCATCCCTGGAGGGATTGAAATCTGTGTGGATGTGGCACTTGGGGACACGGTCAGGGGTGGCCTCGGCTGAGTTTGATGATCTCAAAGATCTTTTCCAACCTCAATGATTCCATGATTCTAAATATCAGCTGGGCTGCAAAGTTTGATGATCTCAAAGATCTTTTCCAACCTCAATGATTCCATGATTCTAAATATCACCTGGGCTGCAAAGTTCAGCAGCAGCAGCAGAGACAGCAGAAGTTTTGGTGCCATGCACACAACCAGCACATCCAAAAGGAATCCAGGTAAATAAAGATCAGAACCGTGGGATTTAGCTGTTAAACATTTGGGAGTGAAGCTCCCAGACAGAGGATGCAGTTCCCATCTGCTGACCTCAGCAGCAGCCACCTTTCCTCCTTGGGCTGGCATCCCCCAGAGTGGTGGCACCTTGCACCTTCTGCTCTTTTGGGACACTGTCTGTGGAGCAGGGCAGCCCCAAAATGTGGTCAGTGCTTTCTCTGAGAGCCCCTGAAGCACCCAGCCCCAAATATTAATGTAAATTAATATTCTACTCCCTGCTGTGGCCCAGCAGGGAGAGGCTGGAGGACCAAAGGGCAAAAAGCAACAAGCAGGGCTGGATCTCAGTGGTGGCTTTGCAGAGATGGTTCAGACTGGGGCCAGCACCCGAGGAGGTGTCCCAGCAGTGTCCCAGCAGCACAGGCGCTCCCTGCTGTCCCCGTGGCAGTGTGGGGACACCTGGGACACTCACGTTCCATGGGGATTCCTTTGCCTTTGGGCTCCTGGCTCCCGGGCTTTGCATTATCCTCATCGTCCAGCAGGGGCACGTAGTCTGTCTTATCCACAGTCTCCCCCACCACGTCGTCGAACTTCTCCGCCTCCAGGGTGGCGATGAAGTCCCTCTTCACCTCCTCCTCGATGTCGTGGGCCGGCTCGGTCAGGGCATCAGCCAGGCTCAGGTTGTGCTCCAGCTCAGCCATGCCTGAGCTCTCTGCACCTGCAGGGCCAGGAGAGAGAATTCAGAGAGTTCCAGAACCTCCCTGCCTTTGCTCCTGACCCTGCTCATCCCCTGGGCCTTCACAGCACCTTTGCTTAGCACTCAGGAATTCCCAGATGTTCCTGAACCCCCACCCAGAGCAGAAATAAACTGGGATCATCTAAAGCTCGTGGATGTCACATTTCATCAGAACTTAAACAAAAAATGGAAACAATAATTCCATTATGTCTGGTACCTGGCCAGGGCAGCACGGTGTGACATTGGCCCCTGCCCTGCCCCAGATCTGGGGTTAATTACACCCTCAGCAGCACAGATGACGCAAGGGAATTTAGCGCTGGGCTTGGCTCCACCCAGGCTCCCCTATGGAGATTAGGATTTTACATAATCTCTGATGGATACTTCAGTGCTGCTCCTGATCCCTCCCAGAGGGTCCTGCAGCGCTCATGTCCTCAGCAAACCCTGCTAATCCCAGCAGCCCCCCCAGCCCTGGGATTTGGGAGGGAAAGTGACGTTTTAATAATGTTTACATGGAAAAAATACAGCAAAGTGCACACGTAGGCATTCTATCCACAGTCATGAACTGGAACCAGAGGAGAAGTAATCACCAGTTATCCCTCCCTGATTTGCATCCCTGTGTTCAATTTAACTCCTGGCACCAAGGTGGAAAAATGCACCTGAACTGACTCATGTCCAGCCCTCAGGTTGGCACAGCACACACCCATCACCAAATCTTTTACTTTTTCTCATTTCAGCCTTTTGGAGTTATTCTTTGGAAGAAGCCCACAAAAGCTGCTGGGATGCCAGAGAGGCTCTGTGCCAGTCCTGCCCAGCTCTCCTGGAGCCCCTTTAGCCCTGCAAGGACTTTCCCTTGTCCAGGTGAGCGCTCCCAGCTCCCCCAGGCTGGCTCTGGCCAAGCAGGAGCTGCTGACAGAGCTGCAGCCCAGGGACAAAAGGGACACTTATGTGTCAGGAGGGTGGCCCAAGTGGCCACAGCAGCAGCCCAGAGGCCGTGCATGGGCTGGCAGAACACAGCTCCTCTTGTTCCCAAAAAACAAAGGCTCCTACTCCTTGAACTCCAGAAATTCTGTGTCAGCACTGCAGGGCCACCACATACCTAAGGCTGCAGCCTGACATTCCTCAGAACAATGGTGTCCCACTGACAGTGGTGCTTCTGTCCTTCCAGGCAAGTCTATTATGGAAACTAATTCAGGTCAAGCTCCTCTTTTTTATTCTTTCAACAATAAAAGGTCAGTGTTGCAGGCAGGCCACACTTCAGGCAGCAACTGCAGTTCTTGGTTTAGACAAAAACCCTGAATCACAGCTTGGAAATCCAGAGGTGAAAAGTTTGGAGCCCTTCACCCCCTGTGCAGGGTCACAGTTGAATGGATCATGATCAGTAGAAAAAAAATTATATTTAAATGAAAGAGTCTTATCAAAAAGGTTTCTTTCAGAATTCCTGGCTATTTTAAGACCAACCATCATCCAGATGTGCACACAACTGGCTGCATTACCCTGCAGGGAGCACCCAGGGAAGGCACTTGCAGGAGTTTAATCCCTGCAAAAGTCTCCTTCAAGGAACAAATGGGCTCAGAAAAAGCCAATTTTTCAGGACATCCTCCTTTGCTTTCAGCTCACAAGTGAACCTTTGGTGTTAGGTCAGTGAGTCTCAATGTGCAGCGATGAACACTCAATCATCATCTTCTGAAAATGTCATTTAGCATCAGAAAGGAAAACAATGCTTAGATTTCCCAACAAGCTGCACCACGAGCACAGAGGGACTGAGACTGGAGAAGTCCTCTGAGTCCAGCCAGCCCAACATTCCCCAGCACTTCCAAGGCCACCCCAACCATGTCCCCAAGAGCCACATCCACAGGGTTTTAAATCCCTTCACTAATGAGGACTCCACCCCTGCCCTTTTGGGGAAGGAATCTTCCCAATATCCAACCTGAGCCTCCCCTGGCCCAGTTGGAAGCTGTTTCCCCTTGTCCTGTCCCTGTCCCTGGGAGCAGGCTGCCCTCCCTGCAATAGCTGCCATAAAATAAATGGCATTTGTGGGTCTGTGGCACTGGTAGTGCTGCTATTCCAGGGCTGCACAGGAACTGGGACACTGGAGTGATCTGCTTCTGGGGGAAAAGAATAATGAGGCTGTGCAGCCTTATCAGCAGGACGCTTCCTTGTCCATATTTAGCTAAATCGGGAATGTAGAGACGATGGATAAAAATAAACCAGTGTAACTAAGAAAAGCCATTTTAAATCCAGCACTGGTGTCCCACACACGCAGGAGCACCTGGCACCAACTGCAGGGATCCCTCCTCAGCCCAGGTGGGCTCCAAGGACAGCCACAACCCCTGGGAGTGCCTCCTTTTCCCTCTCTGCTGTTACAGCTGCCAAAATATCCAATTCCCACATTCCCAGGGCTTGGCTGCTAACTAAGGCAAGAGGAAAACGAGGATATTGCAGGGATTGTGCCCAAGGGCAGAGAGCAAATCCTGGAGCATATTCATGTGTTGATCAGCTTAGAGACAGCTGCTTCCTACCCCATTTCCATTCCCATAGAACAGAGCTGCCTGGGAAGCATTAAAGAATCCTCAGCAAGATGCACCTTAATCCCTGCCTCCACAGCTCTGGGAATCAGACATTTACAGAGCAGGGGGAAGATGAATTCTGACATTAATCTTAGGATGAAAGAGAAAAACTGAGGAGTGACAGAGATTTCTGAAAGCAGAGGTTTAAAAATGCACAGTAATTCCTTCCTGAAAGGAAAGGGTGCTCAGGCACTGGAACTGCCGGGGGATGTTTGGAGTGCCCATCCCTGGAGGTGTCCCGGGAATTCCTGGAGGTGGCACTCAGAGCTCTGGGGACAGGGTGGGGATGGGCACAGGGGGGACTCAATGGGCTGGGAGGGCTTTTCCAGCCTCAGGGATTCAGGGATTCTGAACAATTCCTCAGTGGAAGAGCTGCGAGGTCCCCGTGGGTGTTAAATCAGCAGAGGGAGCAGAGAAACCGTGGTGACACCAACAGGAACAGCCCCAGGGCCAGCCCAGCCCTCCCTGCCAACACCTCTGGAGCAGCCTGCTCCAAGGAAAGGTGTGGAGGGAGCAGGGAGCACCCTGCCAGTGCCACAGGCAGGGAGAAGGGCTTTCCTGCAGCAACACATTCCAGGAAATCTTCAAATTACCCCAAAGCAATCAGTCATGTTCCCTTAAGTCACACATTATTTTTACACAGGGGGATTGTTTAGCTCTCTCCTGTTCCAGGCACAGCTGATCTGTTACACTCAGGGTTTGCTCCATCTGTTCCTCTCCACGCTCAGAATCTCTGTGTACTCAGTGAGTAACCTGTTTGTGGGGATAAATAAAATCCATCTCTCCTCAGCTAATCTGAAAGATTCAGTGGGGTTATTTTAACCCCTTACCCACACCACAGACCCTCCATCCTGCTGTCTTGTTCCATAGAATTCCAGCTTTTCACTGGAGATTTCAGTCCCAGCTGCCCCATCTCTGGAAGTGCCCCAGGATGGTTTGGGTTGGAAGGACCTCAAGGATCATTCAGTGCCACCCCTGCCATGGCAGGGACACCTTCCACAATCCCAAGGGGCTCCCAGCCCTGTCCAGCCTGGCCTTGGACACTGCCAGGGATCCAGGGGCATCCACAACATCTCAGGGTGTTGAGAACTTCTCTTCAGCAACTTCCTTGCCCAGGTTTTACTTCAAAGGACCACCTGGAACAACTTCCCAGAGCCATCATCCCACTCACCACCCCCTGGAAATGAGGCAAATCAAAACCTGCATGAGCCACAGCCTCCAGCTTCCCATCCAGGGAAGAGTGGGATTTATTTCCTCAACTTTGTGCTTCCATTTTGCAGCTTCCCTGATTGCTCTGTTGTGTCCCTGCCTGCGGGCACGCACAGGCTTGGAATTTCAAGTTATGATCAGTCTGACCCAGATTTTGTGTGTCTTGTCTGCAGACAGAGAAAGAGGAGAGTGGGCACAGGGATGCTGCCCAAAAAGCCCAACCTGAAAGCCTGTGAGCTGTCCAGACCAATCCCACTGAGTGCAGGACACTGCTTTACCTCTGGGGTTTCTGCAGAGGGAATGCTGCTTTTCCTGCAGGAGCAGTGACAGTGACAGTGACACAGCATTCCAGCCTGCCCCAGAGCCCTGCCAGGCTCCTGGCACCAATCCACAGCCCCATCCTGCTCCAACACTCAGCCCCTGGCCCAGCAACCCTCCTGCCAGAGAGGGAAGGGAATCTGCACCCAGGAGGAAGGTGCAGTGACACCTCCTCACTTCTGCTGGTTAAAGGACACTCTGATGCCCAGATTTATGAGAAGCATCCATTATTCCCTCAGATCCACTTGCTTCTTTAAAATTAGCTCCTAACTCCATCCCAAATGAAACGCCTGGCTGGGAGGAGCAGGGACAGCTCGGCCATAATTCCCATTTCTCCTGGCTAAGTCAGGTTGCTTTTCTTAGCTGGAGCTGCTGGGAGCACTCGGCCGTGTCTGCTGAGGCGTGAGGGAACAGGAGAGCAGAGATCTGCTAAGTCATGCTCCTTCCCACAGCCCTGGAATCCATGGAAGGATTTCTGCATCCACCCTCCCAAAGGAGAGGACACAGCCACTGGCATTCCTTACATTCCACGGCTGGGCACAAAAATCTGTGACCCAACTGATTTTTTTTATCATTTTTTGGCACAGTCTAAACCAATGGGATTCACTTATTTATTGTTTTAAAGTTAAACACAGCCAGAGCTCTGCTTTATGGCTGTTTCTGGAGGAAACACAGGATTTTTCTGGATTTTTCACAGGAAAACCCCACAAATCGCCAGAAGCTTCTCAGAGGCAAAGAGATGGAGGCTGAGAGATCTTCAATAAAATCTTTCCAATAAAAGCTTTTCCAACTTAAAATCACACTGCGCTCAACTGCTGGAAAAAGCCTCAGCAAGGGTGACCTGGATTCCAGAATTACAGCCAGGATCCCTCCCCAGGGACTCCCTGATGTGCAGGCAGCACCCCCTGGCAGAGGGAAGGTGTCCAGGTCTCTGGGATGCTCCAGACCTGCTGCACCAGCCCAAGCACCCGATGGAATCATCAAACCAGGATTAATTAGGAGATTCCACATACTTCCACAGCCAAATCAACCCAAATTTCAGCTTGAGGGTGTTGCTGAGAGCAGAGTGAGCTGGGAGAGCAGACAGGGAGGCAGCACATGGAATATTCCTGATTTCTAGTGCACCTCTGAACTTCCAGCAAATGAGGATTTCAGGGAGAGTCCCAGAGCCACTCACTCCTTCAGACAATCCATAAATACAGCAGGAGATTTCCCAGCTATTATTGATAGGGCTTAAATGATTGTGGCCTCCTGTGTGAGGGACAAGAGGTGGGACAGGACCAGAGGATGCAGGTTTGGGGACAAAGAGAGCAGGTTTGGGTGCAGAGGATGCAGGTTTGGGTGCAGAGGGGGCAGGTTTGGGTGCAGAGGATGCAGGTTTGGGTGCAGAGGATGCAGGTTTGGGTGCAGAGGATGCAGGTTTGGGTGCAGAGGATGCAGGTTTGGGTGCAGAGG
>VXBR01000020.1:32144-62855 GCA_013400215.1 Cisticola juncidis | reverse complement strand
CAGGGACAGGGACAGCACTGAGCTCCTCAGCAGGGACAGGGACAGCACTGAGCTCCTCACAGGGACAGCAACAGCACTGAGCTCCTCACAGGGACAGGAACAGCACTGAGCTCCTCAGCAGGGACAGGGGGGCAGCACTGAGCTCCTCAGCAGGGACAGGGACAGCACTGAGCTCCTCAGCAGGGACAGGAACAGCCTCAGCCTGCTGCAGACACACCAGGGGCAGCTTAGGCAAGAAAGGCCTGGAGACTGCAGAGAAATAACTCTGCCCACAAAGTTGTTCCTGCCACACAAAGCTCATGACAGACTCAGTATAAAAAGGAGATGACAGGCACAGAGTGACTGCTCACATCCAACAGCTGAGCCCAATTCCTCCCCAGTGAGGCCAAAGAACAAATTCTGCACTGGAGCTTTCCTGTTGTCCTGACCTGGTTTTAATGACAAAATTCCTGCTGACTGAGAGATCAACCAACATTAGCTCCCAGTGAGCAGCACAACCACACTTGGGCAGCAGCTCTCAAAAACAGCTGCAAACTCAGGGCTGGGAGACTCAGCTTGGTGAAGGCTCCATCTTTGCAGTTTTTCTTCTAGGAAATGAGCTCAAATGTTGCAAGCAGAAGAATGCAGTCTTAGTTCAAGCAGAACAGTGCCTGTGTGGCTTATCTAGTGAAAAAATGGGATGTGCTGGTAGGCAGGAGCTTGGGGAGACGCCAAGAGGAGCCACAGCACGAGGCCTTGTGCTCGTTCTTGGTCTCAAGGAGAGAATTGTCTCTCTCTGAAATGTGATGGGGTGGCAGCAGGGGGAAGAACAGTCCTTTCTGAACTGAATCAGTGCAGAAGAACAGCTCCCCCCTTCCCAAGTGCATGCAGGAAGGCAGGGGGAGGAAGGGAGGAGCTGCTGCAGCCCAACCACCATTGTATTTACATTTCCGTGCTGCTGATAACAAACACATTCAAGGGTGCCTGGAAAACAAGGCTTTGGTTAGAAAACAAAAGCTGAGATTTCATGAAAGAAAGAGCAATAAAAGACATTCCAGGTGTCCCTGCAGCTTATCAGGCTGGTGTGGTGGTTTCCTCAGAGAATGATTCACTTTCTTATCCAAGGTGCAGCATCCAGTGCCACACTGAGGTGCCCTGGGACACAGCAATTCCCTTCCAAAAGGGAAAAAAGAGGGCACTAAATAAATAACTATTCAGTGTGGAACTGAAAAAAAAAAATCTATTGATTTTAATTACGGGTACTTCCCACAACACTTTCAGAAAGTAAAACCTTGAGTGGTAAAGTGACTCAGAATCCTCAAATCCCAGAATGGTTTGGGATGGAGGGACCTTGCCAGGACCCTCCCACTGTCTCAGGCTGCTCCAAGCCCTGTCCAGCCTGGCCTTGGGCACTTCCAGGGATCCAGGGACAGCCCCAGCTGCTCTGGGCACCCTGTGCCAGGGCCTCACACCCAATAAAAGTGACCCTAAAGCTGTGGTTTGTGGGTGTTTCTTCCCAGATAGAGCCATTACACAACAAAGTCTAAATTTACCCAGCAGGTAACCTTTGCAGAAGTGTTTTCTCCTCACGTGTACACGTGGAACCAACACAAGAACCAAATGAAGATCCAGGTGCCACAGTCATGGTCAGTGTCTGCATTTTAAGGGGGATGACCAAACATTGCCATGGACTTGGCTGGATGAGCAGGAAGAACTGGGGTATTCTGAGGGACAATCTGAGAACACAGGCTCAGGTTTGTAAAGAAGCCCAGATATTCCTCAGGCAGGTGAACCCAAGCAGGGGCAGCTCCCACCAACACCTCCTCCTGCCTGCTCCCCAGAGGATGTGGGGAGGAAGCTGCCCCTATTCATCCTCACATGGACCTGGATGAAACATTCCCGGATAAATTACTGCAGGAAGCACTGGGAGCTGCTCAGAGCAGCCTGTGGGAAACACCTGCCTGGTGTGCATGTCCTGAACTTTGGAATAGCCAATGTGGGAGTCCAGGAGGCAGCTCCTGCCCAACTCCCAGCTCTGTACAAGGGACAAATGCAAGGAGGAAAATCCCAAAGGCAAAGTCACCTCTCTAGAGAAGCTGGGAGCTACAGCAGGACCTGCCAGACCTCTCAGGGGTGCCTGGAGAACCCTCTCAGCCATGGCTTTAGTCTGAGGTGGTCCCATGAGGAGCAGCCTGATGGATTCAGTGATCCCTAAGGGTCCCTTCCAACTGGAGATATTCCATGATGTCTAAACCCAGTCCAGACATCCCAGGAGCCTGGCAGACCTTCAGACCACACCGGGCCAAGCCAAGAGAGGCAGAAAAGAGGATAAATAAACCCCACTCAAGACTGGCAGGAAGGGAAACACAAAGCTCTCCATGCCCCTGTCACCGTCCCCACACGGCCTCGCCCTGAGGTGACGGTGACACTCCACCTCCTGTGACCTCTGCAGGTCCACTGAGGCCACGGGGACAGCACGTGGGGCACTGTGGGCACGGCCCCTCCCTCCCCCAGGGGAGATAAGCTAAGCCATCTTCCCTGGCTTCTCCTCAAGTGGCTTTGAGACAACCACTTAAGGTGGTTTGGCCAGCAGCCACAGCCCTGGGACCGCCAGCAGGAGCTGGGGACACCCAGGGGCGTGGGCACGGCCACCCCAGGGACAGGGACACCTTCCAGTGACCCCAGGGACAGAGACACCTTCCAGAAACACCAGGGACAGGGAGCACCTTCCAGACACCCCAGGGACAGGGAGCACCTTCCAGACACCCCAGGGACAGGGAGACCCTTCCAGCCACCCCAGGGACAGCGAGACCCTTCCAGACACCCCAGGGACAGGGAGACCCTTCCAGACACCCCAGGGACAGGGGCACAGGAGCCTCTTCCAGTCCCATCACCAGCAGGAGCATCAGCCCCACTGAAAATAAAGGACTCTGCACCTATGGTGTTATCTCTGTGTTTGACATTAAGGGCACTGGAAAAAAAGGCACCTGGGGAACAGTTTTATCCAATAACTTGGTTTTAGGAGAGTTGTGAGGCTCTTGTCACCTCCAGGCAGTCCCAGGAGACCACAGTGGGCATGATGATGTTAACTCAGGTGCCACGAGCTCCATCCATGGCCCTGCTCTGCTCTCCTCACTGCTGGTACCAGCACTGCCCCTGACAGCTCCAGCCTGATTCACAGGATGCATCAAACAGGGAAGGAAACAGCAAATATTCCTCCCAGGACTTCAACACAGCGTTGGAGAACAAACCCAAACTGCTCTGCAGAAGACCCCTGGGCCTCTGAGCCCATACAAGAATCAGGAATAAACTGTAATCCCACATTGTGAGCACCTCAAATATCCCGAGGGCAGAGCTGATGGCAGATCCCAGTGGAACTGCAGCTTCACTGTGCCTCCCCCAGAGGCCATCCAGGATAAAAAACTTGGATGATCTGCTGCTCCCAATTCCTAACAAATCAAATCTGACTTGTTTTCCTTAGCCTAGTTTACCCATTTTAATCTTTTGTAGTCCTCTTACTGTGATAAAAAGAAGATTTGAGTGACCAAGCTAAACAAGATGTGGGCCCTTTGAAGCAGAAAAGGCAAGGAAAGATCCAAGTGGCCAGAAAGGATAAGCCTGGAGTTCCACACCAGCCCTGTTATCCCAACCAGAACTTCAGCAATTTCTGAAACTTTAATAAATACCTGAAAGGCTGGAGCCCCTCTGCTCTGGAGCCAGGCTGGGAGAGCTGGGAATGTTCCCCTGGAGAGGAGAAGGCTCCAGGGAGAGCTCAGAGCCCCTGCCAGGGCCTGAAGGGGCTCCAGGAGAGCTGCAGAGGGACTGGGGACAAGGGCTGGAGGGACAGGAGCCAGGGAATGGCTCCCACTGGCAGAGGGCAGGGCTGGGTGGGAGACTGGGAAGGGATTCCTGGCTGGGAGGGTGAGCAGGCCCTGGCACAGGGTGCCCACAGCAGCGGTGGCTGCCCCTGGATCCCTGGAATGCCCAAGGCCAGGCTGGGCAGGGGGTTAGAGCAGCCTGGGACAGTGGGAGGTGTCCCTGCCATGGCAGGGGTGGACTGGGTGATCCTTGAGGTCCCTCCCAACCCAAATCTCACTATGACTCTGTCTGGAAGGATTTGAACTGAAAGGATGTAAAAGGAGCAGTAATTAGAAGGTTTAACAGAACAGAATGGAAAGGTGAGGGCATTCCAGGTGTGCCTGCTCCACAGCAGTTCCCAGTGTCAGAACTCTCATTTCAGACCTCTGGATGTGGCTGCAATTCCCAGCACAGCTGTTCTGGTGTGCACACACAGCTGCACCCAACCTCTGCTTTTGAATTAAACATTTAGTGTTGGGTCATTAGAAAATCAGTTCCTACCTCACAAGCAGGTGTTCCCTGGGCAGGTCCTTCAGTCCTCAGAATCTGCTGATCTGCAAGACACAGAGCAGAAGGAATTGTGATTCCAGAGCCCTGGGATGGCAGGAATTAGGGATGCTGGGCTGTGAGTTACTCAGAATTAGCTGAGGCTTGGGAGGTTTTGCTGCAGTCTCCCTCCAGTGATCCAGGCAGCTTTTCCTGGTGTTCCCTCCTCAGCAGGAGTAAGATCTCACTGTTGCTGGGATCAGGACTGAGGGAGGGGATGCTCCCCTCTACTCTGGAATATCCTGGCAGCTCTGGGCTCCTCAGAGCTGCAGGAGAGGGCCCAGCAGAGGCCCGGGGATGTGCAGGGCTCTGGGGCATCCCTGAGGAGCAGAGGCTGCAGCAGCTGGGCCTGCTCCCCTGGGGAAGGGAGGCTCAGGGGGATCCCAGCAATCCACACCAATCCCCAGGGCTCTGAGGATGGGGCCAGGCTCTGCTCAGGCTGCCAGAGCCAGCACAAGGAGCAGAGGGCACAGAGCAAAGCCCAGCGAGCTGCACTCAGCAGCAGGAAGGGCCTCTCTGCATGGAGGGGCAGAGCCCTGGGGTCTCCCTCTCTGGAGCCACCCCAAACCCCCTGGACACATCCCTGTGTCCCTGCCTGGCAGGGCTGGCCTGGGGGTCTCCAGAGGTCCCCCCACATTCCAGCCATCCTGTGGCTGCTGTTTCCCACCAACACTCCTCAAGCTGTTTAGGATATTCCATGAAAACTGAGAGTGACTCCTCCCTGCTTACACACCTTAACAGGTTTCCCCGAACGCAGCATTAAAGCTGAATTAACCCAGGCTGACCAGGACATCCCTGCCCTAAGCAGCATTTCAGGTGCTCAGTGAGTGGCTTAGGAGCTCCAGTCAGTCCCTGTCACCTGTGACAGCCACATCCCAGTCACGAGCCCACCTCTACCTGCTCCAGCTTCCTGACTTTTGCCATGATTCCACTGCAGCTGCTCCCACCAGGTTTACCAGGGAACATCTCCTCACCTGGCTGTCACCTTCCAAATTTTTCTACCCAATATTTTACATTATTTCTTAACTGTGATGCAAACACAGCTGTTAAAAAAATTATTCTATCCCAATAATTCCTCCTTATAGCCCCCTTGGAGAAGAGAGCATAAACTGAGCCATGGAGTTGAAGTATTTCAAACCACATGGAGAACTAAATGTCCAACTTGTTCTCCACCACTGCAAGTCATCAAGCCAGTCTCACAGGAAAATATCATCTCGGTACCTGCTCAGACACAAACACTAACCCATGCTCCTCTCCCCACAGATGGACATTTCGTGTTCCAGGGAAGTAAAATGCCAGAGCTTTCAGCTAAATGAGGAAACAGCCCAGTGAAAAGTGTCATTTTAGCTTCAGTAAAGCAGCGACGCACTCAGGAGTGAGAAAAGCTTCCAGAGAGTCCTGCTCCCTTCAGCAGGGCTGGGAAGGGAGTTCCCGCATGAATTGGGAATGGAGGAATGTCTGGAGCAGGATTCAGCTGCATGAGGTGCTCAGTGCCAGCTCCTGAGTGGTAACAGAGGCTCCCCTTCCCCACAGAGGGACACTGCTAACACAAACCCACACACACCCACACACACCCACACCTTGCTGCCCATCTTCAGTATCAGGGGGGCCACCCTGGGATCAGCTGGGCCACCAGGGCCCTTCCCCAGCTCCTTCCCACTGCAGGACACCCACAGCCCCTCCCAGGGCACCACAGCCCCACTGGCTGCTCCCCTGGCCTCCATCCCACTCTCCTTGCTGGGATCCACTCTCACACAGGAGATTCCAATCTCTTTGCACAGAAACCACCAAAACTTTACCTTATTTGTTAAGAAAAACAACCCAGAGACCTCTTTTTCGGGCAGAATTGAAGAAAATGAGAAGCAAAAGCTCCTTTTTTAGTGCTGCTCCAGTTCAAACGGGGCAGTGCTGGGTCAGCCTGGTACCTGTGAGGTTAAATCCACCACAGGTTCTTGGTCTGGGCAAACCAACTTTTTCTTTGGTAAAGCTGCATCTCTGGTTGCTCTCTAAATAACTCCTGAAGGGCAAAATTCCTGTACTGTGGGGATCTTAACTGCCCCCATTTTAAAACTGATGCTCTAAGTGAGGGGGTGTTCTCACTGAGAAGCAGAAATGTTAAATATCTGTGATTCTTACCCCAAACTGACAGATTTGCTGAAACTGAAGGTGTGGCTGCAAAGATTATTTTATGTGTTGGGTCTTAAAATAATCTGAGAGACTTCATCCCATCCCCTCACGTGATAAATTGGGGAAGACTCCTCTGTTGCAGAAGCCTTGCTGAACAGCAGGAGAAAACCCAAATATCCAGCAAATCCCATCTCACATGACCCATGACTAACCAGGAGTGTTCTCCAGTTTGAAGAAACACCTCTGAGAAGTGTCTTAATGAGCAGAGATACCTGGTCATGCATTGTGACCCCAAGTTCCCACCTTCCCTCCTCCCCAGCACTGTTTTCCCACAACTGGCATGGAAAAGCAGCAGCAGGGAAAGGCAGGGATGTCATTAATGCCACTCCCAGGATCCTGCCTGCACTGTCAGGGAGCAGGCCCTGTAAGATCCAGTTCCACATCCTGTACCAGCAGTTCTTGTTCCTCAGCTCCTCATCCTGTCAGTCCAGAACATTCCAAGGGCTTCTCCAGCTTCAGAGATTCCCCTCCCAGAAAAACTGAATCCCCTGCATCCCATTAGCACTGACACTTCCAGGTTACCACCCAGTCTCTCAGCTGAGAGTTCACCAAACACACTCCATCTGCAATGCAATCCCAAAATCCTATTTCAGGGCAAACATTAACAGTTCCCCTCAGGCTTTTGTAATTTTGAAGGTTCTTACTACTTTTAGTAGCACCTACTCATCTCTACCAGTTTCCAGTGACAGCCCTTTGGAGGATGAGCTCCAGCTCATCTTGGTAAGCCACCCAAAAGGATGTAAGCAGCAATTCCCCTCAGAATGATCACTGCCAGTCTCCAGTGCCAAGGATGGAGGAGTTTGTGTGCCCAGGTGTGTCTCAGTGCCTGGTTGTGATGCCAGACAGGGAGCAGGGCAATGTCCTGGATTATCCCTCTGATTCCAGCCAGGTGGAATGCACTCAGTGCCACTGAGTTTGTAACAGACAGGAAGAATGTGCCCTTCCCCATATCAGAAGCCTTTATCAACTCCCTTCAACTGCCTGAACAAGCAGCACTTGCTGTTTCCCATCCCAAATTCAGGGCTGTTTCCCATCCCAAATTCAGGGCTGTTTCCCTGCCTTGCAGGAGAAAGCCCCTCAGCCTTTGAGTTTCCTGTTCTCTCACCCTTCAGGCCTGGTTTCCAAAGCTGTGGATAAACAGCTCCCTTAAATAGCTCCCAACACTCCCACCGTGTCTCCGGCACATCCAGGGCATGAGGATCACTTGACAGGAGCAGCCAGGAGGCGTTGCCCATCCCAGCTCCAGCATTCCACATGCAAAGCAGCCCCAGGGTGTCGAGCTCAAAGGCAAAGGCTGGTGAACCCTGAGCTAAATATACCCCGAGCCTCTGAAATGCAGATTGGGCAGCTCAGATTTCCAGCCCAGCTCTTCCCAGAGCAACAACTACAACAACCTGACAAGGAATCACAGAGCCACAGCATGGTTTGGGGAGGAAGGGACTTTAAAGATCTCATTTCAATCCCTGCCACGGGCAGCGACACCTTCCCTGAGAAGGAAAATTGCTTTTATGGCCACAACACCCCCACACTGTCTCCTTGCCTGTTCCTGAACTCACCAAGATCCTAAACCAAGAGTTTATTCACAAATACATGATGGACTTTTTTCCTCCACAGCCAAATACTCAATGAAATTTTGTTCAGCATCGAACTCCTGCTCCCACACTGGATAATGCTGACAGTAAATCCTAGCAGAAATGGATAAGGGAGCTCAAGGGGCTCAGCCTGGAGAAAAGGAGGCTCAGGGGGACCTTGTGGCTCTGCACAGCTCCTGACAGGAGGGGACAGCCGGGGGGATTTGGGATCTGCTCCAGGAACAGGGACAGGAGGAGAGGGAACAGCCTCAGGCTGGGCCAGGGGAGGCTCAGGGTGGACAGCAGCAGGAATTTCCCCATGGAAAGGGAGCTCAGGCCTTGGGAGAGGCTGCCCAGGGAGGCTGTGAGTTCCCATCCTTGGAGGTGTCCAAGGGACACCACTGGATGTGGCACTCAGTGCTTTGGGGACAAGGAGGGGGTTGGTCACAGCTTGGAGATCTTCTCCAACCCGAGTGATGCTGGGATTTGAAAGAGGCTGCTTTTACATTTAATTCCAGGCTTCTGAGTGGAGCTTCTCCCAAGAGAAGTTAAGTTAGACTAATAATTTAAAGAGTCTTCAAAACACAGGATGCATTTCCACTGCACTTGAAGAGTGAAACATTTTCTAGGGAAATATTCATGACCAGCAAGTCAGAGCTCCGTGGCAGTCACGCAAGTCCTGCTGCTTGGAGAGGAGAGGGGAGGATCCTCCCCATCCCAGGTAGCACAGGAAGAATGAAGGCCTTGCACTGCCAGGCAAGCAGACACTCCCTGGCAGCATCCACATTTCACCCTTATTGGAGGGGACAGACTTCCAAATGAGAGTCTTGGGCAGCGATTCGGGTTGACAAAGTTAAGCCCCAGTGAGGCTCATTCCATCAGACAGGAAATAAGCAGCTGCACAAGCGGGGCTGTTTTTATAGCACCGCGGATTTGGGGATGTCAGGAGAGATTTGAAATAAAGAAACAATGTGCAATGACTCTGGGAAGTTGGGGGAGTGACTCATGGGCTGCCACAGCGCCAAGGACCAGCCAAGGACCTTCCCAAAGGGCTCTCTGAAGGCTGGGCAGTGCAGCAAGGGCTGCACTCACCTGGGAAGGAAAGTTCCAGAAGCCAGAGCCCTCTGGTCTGTCAGTGCCCAAGAGAGGAACGTGGGACAGGCTGTGTTACACACAAACTGCATGTGACAGGAGCCTGGAAACATCCAGAGAAGGACTTTGACACAAGCCTTGCATAGAAAAATTGAAAGATCTTTCTGAAGTGTCAAAACAAAACAAAACAAAAATCTTGACATCCAGATGCACACCAAAAAGAAAAAACCCAGCACCAAAACCCAGGGCAGAAATTGCCCTTGGTGAGAATCAGCAAAGCCTCTCCCTGTTAAGCAGGGGCTCAATAAAAAAAGAAAGTGATTTAAGCAAGAGCGAAGTGTCTCTTTTCACAGCTGAGGGACTCTGCTGCTCTCAGGACTGAATTAGCTAAAATTAGCTCTCACAGTTGCATTCTCACCAGCACCTCGAGCTCCCGTGGATGAGTAGTTTTGGTGAAAGCAGCTCTAATTTGGATTCAGAGCATGCAAATTTCAGGAGAATAGTGATTTCTGACCCGCTCCTTCCATGAACACTGATGCATAAAAAACACTGTCTTGCACATTCAAGTTTAATCCTCTTCTGAAATATTTATTTTTGGAACAATTCAGGGAACAGAAAGCCTTCAGCCCAGACGAATTACATCTAAAAATAGAGGGTTTAAAAATCCAGGAATTCTCCCTACTGTTCTGTCTGATCAATACACATCCACTGTGACTCCTGTCATCTGCTTGATTTGTCAAAGCACATCCCCACACCCACTCTCTGCCAGCATTATCCAACCTTTTGGGATACTATAGGGTAAAAACAGCTTTTTTACCATTTGAGATTCCTCAAGACTCAGCTGCACACACATTATACAAGGAGCAGCAAGAACAGAGGCAAGTCTTGAACTATGAAATCATCATTGAAGGCTGGAGCTCCTCCAGGGCCCGTCCCGCCTTAGCTGGGGGAGCATTAATGAACTCTTTGATGGCAACAAGGAGAAGAAGCAGCCTGCATTATTCAAAAGTCATTTGTCCACTAATGAGGGGTTCTCAGCCAAGTGACCTCCCTGAGATGCATCAGGGAGGAACGGGAAGGAGCTTCTCAGTGTCACAGCTGAGTTAGAGAGACCAGAACATTCTCACATCTGAAATCCTGCTCTCCTCACCAGAGGTGCTACAAGCAAACAGATCTGGGACTGGAATCCTGGTCCATGGCAGCTCTGGAGCAGCACCCACCCGGTGTGGGAGAGGATTTTTGCCGAGGATCAAAGGCTGCAAGAGCAAATCTCCTGAAATAAAACATCCCAGCACTACCAGAACCATCAAACATCACCTAACCCAGCAGCACAAGGGCAGCCAGATACACAGACTGTGAGCAGCTACTACTGAACTATTTTTATATTCCCATCACCCCAGCCTCCTGCTCCCCTGCCACTACACCAGGGGAAAGCACCACAAAACCTCCTCAGCCCACAACTGGAACAAACAGGGCACATCTGCAAGGGCTTATCTCTGAGTGCCTTTTTAAAAGGTGACATTTTTGCTGGTTTTTAAGAAGTCCTTCACACAGTCTCTCAGCCAAGGTGCAGCAGGCTGCTCAACACGTCCAACGAGGATCCCTCTGCTACTGCACTCACCACACCCAGAGCCCAGGAGAGGACAGGGCTGCTCCCCACAGCTCCTCTGGAAGGTGAAGCTGCTTCCAGAACAGCCCCTGGGTTTTATCCCACTTTCACCCACCACAAACCCCTGCTGTGCACATCAAAGGGGCAGTGGAACACTTTTGATGTTATGGACATGCAAAAACACAATGAGAAGCTGTGTCCTGCCTGTGCCTAAAGGGGGCTTAGACAAAGACAGAGAGAGAAAGTGGTGGTAGAACAAGGGGTGATGATGTTAAACTGAAATATCAGATATTGGGAAGGGATTCCTGGCTGGGAGGGTGGGCAGGCCCTGGCACAGGCTGCCAAGAGCAGCTGTGGCTGCCCCTGGATCCCTGGCAGTGCCCAAGACTGGACAGGGCTGGGAGCAGCCTGGGACAGTGGAGGTGTCTCTGCCATGGCAGGGGTTTTGGAATGGGATGATCCTTCCAACCCAAACCATGATTCTGTATCAAACATACCCATGCACCCCTATGGAGAACTCCCTCATCCCACTGCAACTGCAAAACATTGGAAAAGGAAACTCCAGAAGGAAACTGCAGGCACCAAGAGTGATTTTACCACGTTACACCAGGTTAAGGAATGTCTGCAGTGTCAGCTCAGGCCCTGCTGTGGGCAAACACAGCAAAGTTTGGATTCCCCATCTCCTTGGGCCCTGCAGGCTGCCACAGCAACAGCTCCAAAGCCAAGCAGCTCCTGGAGAATTCCCAACCATCTCTGACACTTTATTGGTGTAAGAAAGCACAGAAATTCATGGGACTGAAATCTCTGTACATGTCAAGGCTGATGCCTGCCAGGTTCCATAACTGCAGTGCCCAAGCTGCCCATTAATGTCTCCTCACCTGCAGCAGGTCACTGCTGCTCCTGAGTCCCTGGAGCATGGAGGGATTATCCCATGGGATGTGTGGGTGGGCAGGGAGCTGCAGGGCTAACTCAGGGACAGCCAAGGGACCTCACTGAGCCCTTCAAACCCACCCATCAGGGATTTCATGGGAAGGGATCCATGCAGACACCACTGGGTGCTCCTGGAGTGGAGCTTTGCTTGGTGCTTGTGAAAGGAGCATTTTACAGGGACTGCAGAGTGGTGGAACCACTGATCTGTGCTGCTTCACCCCACCTCACAACTGCCCCAGTCCTGACCTAACACTACAACAGAAATTTTGGGTTTATTTAATTCCTGGCTTTTCAGGCTGGAAACTTATAACAGCAGTAGATTTGACATGGATGTTTTGCAGGAAAAAAGAAAAAAAATGCCAAAGTTCAACCAAATACAGGCTGGCAGCACGACCGGGACACTGGGTAAAAAGCTCTGCAAATACATGTTATTTTGTTAATATATATATAAATATTTCCATGAAGAAGATCATCTATATATATTTCTATAAACCCAAGTTTCATGCCCAGATGTGCTGTAAATGAAGAGCAGATCAATGTGACAGGTTTAATAAGCTTTGAATTTGAGGGGAAATATTTCAGATGTGCAGGACCACACGAGGAACAGGATCCAGGCATTGTCCCCAACAATCAGGCCCACCAAAGGTGAGAAACACTGCACAGCAAACTCAGCATCTCCTCTGCTCAGTGAAGTTTTTTATGAGCTGACAGAAAGTAGATTTGGATGGGATATTGGGAAGGGATTCCTGGCTGGGAGGGTGGGCAGGCCTGGCACTCCCCCCTGTCCTACCATTCCAGGCTCTTAGCTCAAGTCCCTCTCCATCTTTTTGTTGGCTTCTAGACTAGAGGGCATCCTCTGCTGCAGGAGTTAATGAATCTCAAAATCAGTGCAGAGACAACAGGAGGGGTTAGAATCAATCCAAACCAAACCCAGGCAGAATACTGAGCACATGCCACAAGTTTGCAGAGGATTTGTTACCTGAAAGTTTTACATGGAAAAGATGAGATTAGCAAGAATTAAACAATGTCTGTGTCCTGAGACACCAAACCTACTAAAATATTAAACTGATTACACACTGATTTTGTCAGGACCCCACTGTGATCCCAGCTGGGCAGAAGTCACTCAAGGAACATCCCAAATTCTCCTGGCAAATTCAGGAGAAGCCTCAAAACATCACTTGACCTCCCCCATGTGGGGACAGTGCCCAACACCTGACAGAACTCGCACCTCAGCTTAGGCAGAGCTTTGTTAGGTCAGCTCTGGGTGATCCCCAGCACAACCAGCCTCTCTCACCACAGAAACAAGAATTTGGGCATTACCAGGGGGCAGGAGAAGGACAGAAAACCAACACTCTCCTGTTATTTCCCACTTCCACCTCAAATCAGAGCAGATTTGTTGTGAGGTGCAAGCAGAAAGTGATACCTGTACCTGGGAAAGGGGAGATGGCAGACAAAGGTCAGGGCAGTGCAGCTAGATAGGGTTAAGGTCATTAACATTTATTTCTTTGCCTCTTAGCTCACAGATCACATTTCCAAGGCATAAAGACACTCACCTTACCCAAGCTTTTCAGACTCAGATTGAAAAACAAACCCACTAGCAAAAAAAAAAAAAAAAGTCCATTTATAAGGGTAAGTTTCCCTTTGTTAAAGGTGCATTGGAAAAGCAACCAGCCAGAGTCAGACTCAAAGCCATGCTGTGGATAAATCCTTGGACTGAGCTGAACACATTCATTTTATCCTGCATCAGAACTGTGGCTTTCAGGGATTTTTAAGCAATGTCACTTCTTAGCAAATTCAAAGCAACAGTGGCCGGCCCTGAAATTACCTGATAAATCCTTGAGATGTTTATTTACAACTGGAGTAGAGTAATTAAGGCTTCTAAAGAAGCAAGTTTCTAAAGCCAAGAAAAAAAATAACTGGAACAGAAGATGAGCAGTCACTTCCCGTTATGCAACTGCCTGAAAAACAGATTTGTTCAATTCAGTGTGAAGAACTGGGCTGGAGTCCGAGCAGCCCCCCTCAGCTGCTGACAGGTTCCAACAAGGTGCAGACAGCTGTGCTACACCAGAGCCCAGGAGCAAACTGGGGCAGCTGGGACACAGGAGGGGTATTGGGGACAGACACAGCCCAAAGTCACCCTGCAGAGCAGCAGGGTGGCACTGCCACCCCCAGCCCTCCACCCTGCCCAGCCCTGCAGGGTGCTGCTGACATCACCTCATTACAGGGTTTAAACCCAGTCCTGGTTGTGGCCATGGGAGGGCCAGCCTGGGGGTGGAGGGCGTGAGCATCCCAGAATTAAGAGCATCTCAGAATTAAGACTGGGAAAGGGCTCCAAGGTCACAGAGTCCAGGCTGTGCCAATGCCCACCCTGTCCCCAGCTCAGAGCACTCAGTGCCACCTCCAGGTGTTTCTGGGACACCTCCAGGGATGGGCACTGCAAACCTCCCTGGGCAGTTCCAAGGCCTGAGCTCCCTTTCCATGGGGAAATTCCTGCTGCTGTCCAACCTGAACCTCCCCTGTGAGGCTGTTCCCTCTTCTCCTGTCCCTTGTTCACCACAAGCTCCTCTCACACAGCTGTAGACAGCGAAGGTCCCCCTGAGAGTTGTGACTCCTACTTTGCTGCATTTCTGCAGGTTCAGTCACAGTAAACAAAGAGCTGGATAAGAACTACAGGGAAAATAAAAAAGAAGGAGATATTCAGCATGTTCATGGTGTCCCACAGCCCCCCTTATCCTGGGAAAGCAGAGGAGCAGCTCTCACCCTGCCTGTGTTATCAGAGCAGTGACAGCCCCAGCCTAGGGAGCTGCTGCAAGTGTTTTCTCTGATCCTTGCTCTGTGCTTATCAAGGAGAGTGATTCCTGCCCTGAAAATGCAGCAGGACCAGCAGCAGTTTCCTCATCAAGATTGGAACCAGTACAACATGTGTTACTTCACACCACAGCCAAATAAATCAGTGCACACTCACTGCTCAAAACCCTCAAATAACGCCTCCAGAAATCAAAAGCTGCATTAATAAATACTACATTATCACTGAATGAAAACACTTCAGACATTCTCCTTAAATGAATTTCCAGCACTATCCTTAATCCACCTGACTTCTATTTCTCTCAGCAACTGGAATTCAGAAAGTTCTGTGGTTTAATGCACTGGTTCTTACTGCAAAGACCAATTAAAAAATAATTATACCATCCAGCTTTTAATCTGGACTTAAAACTGTTCAGCTCAGACTCATTAAGGAAAAAAAAAAAGCCCAGCTGTTCATATGGAAAATGATCCATCTACATTTTCCCTTGTTCCTGGCTGAGACAAACACATTCCTGCTGGGGGTCACTCACCCAGACCCAGAGAAACCAGGAGTGCCAAGGCCATGGGGTGTGGGGATGTGTGAGAGCTGTGCCTGCAGAGCTGCTCTAGCCCTGGATCAAACAGCAGGACCTGGGGCTNGATCCTTGAGGTCTCTTCCAGCCCAAACCACTCTGGGATTCCAGGATCCAGCAAAGCTCCTTCACTGCTGCCCTGTCCATGTGCAGCCCTGCCCTGCCAGACTCCACTCCCAACACTGCACTGACTCCTCAGGGAACGCACCCACCCAGGAGCAGGGAATGCACCCAGGAGCAGGGAATGCAGTGACACTGCCCTGTGCCCTGTGCACATCTACAGCCACTGAGGAGACAAAACCTGTGCCCAAGCTCCTGCTCCTGGGCATTTCTGAGCCACCCCCACCACCACGGGTTCAGTGGCTCCTGCTGTGCTCACCTGCAGGAGCTGTTCCAGCTCCAGCTCTAATTCATCCTCCCACAGCTTTAAAGATAAATTCCAGTGGCAGCGGAGACAAGTCTAACACATTGTCTCACGTGCAGTTCTGTTATTTTTGCAGTTCTCAGCATTTCTCAGTTGGCAGAAATAAAAGATTTGTATTGGAGTTCCAGCAGACTCCAAACCTTCCGGCCTCCCCTACACACAGATATTGCAAATTAAACTGGAAGCAGCATGAGGCTCCCGGTGCCTCCAAGGACAACAAAGCAGCTTATCAGGGTGAGAAACTGAAAGAACAATGAATAATACAACTTCTGGTGTTTAAACTTGACTTAGAATGAAGCAAACTCTGTTTTCTGGCACATCACTGAATTCCCACTCGGCAAGATCCCAGCGTCAGCCCCCACTAGCATTGCACAAGTTCAATATTCAGGGTTTGCCCTTACTACAAGTAGCTTTCCCAATCAACTGCTTATTTTAAAGCAACAATTCTGTAATTTTAAAAGCAGAAACAGGTAGGAAGCACAGAAGGCTCACTGAACCACCATACTATGTTTTAAAAGGAATAACTCAAAGTTATGTATCAGTGGCTCTTGGCTTCCTAATTTTTAATTTCCATCTTGCTTGGCTCCACCTCAAGACCTAAGTGATGTTTTTCAAAGAAGATTGGGACCACATTTCTTCACTCTTCTGTAACAACTTTTCATTAGAGGTTTGGGTTGGAGAGACCTTAAGGATCCTCCAGTGCCACCCCTGCCATGGCAGGGACACTTCTCACTGTCCCAGGCTGCTCCAGCCTGGCCTTGGGCACTGCCAGGGATCCAGGGGCAGCCACAGCTGCTCTGGGCACCCTGTGCCAGGGCCTGCCCACCCTCACAGCCAAAGATTTCTCCCAAATAAACCATTCAAATCCACCCTCCTTCAGTTCAAAGCCAAAGTTCAAGTGCTCCCTTGTCCTGGCACTCCATGCCCTTTATAAAGACTCCCTCTCCAGCTCTCCTGATGTACCTAAAATCAATGCAATTGCCAGAAAAATAAGTACAGCAAATCCACCCCCCAAATTCTTGCTGAGCTCACCTGGAGGTGGAAGCTGGGATGGCCCCACACTCCCAACTCCCCCCACCATGACCCCACAGCCCAGTGGGGCTCAGCAAAGAGCTCCAGCCCTGCCCAGTGCCCAGCTGGGCACCAGGATGAGCTCATTCCCAGCAGCAAACTCCATCAAAAAGCTTTTTGTTACAAGCTGCTGTAGTTCAGTTTGCTCCGTTTTTGGATTAATTAGTAAAGATGTTTTACAGAAAGATCCACTTTATTATTCAGAAAATGTTCAGTACTTCCCCTCTCTTTCTCTTACACTTCTACCTCTTTAGATTTAGAAAATTTCTAAGACATTTTTAAATTTTTTAGCTGAAGTATTAGAATCATGAGGGGATGAATTCTGGAAGGGCTGGGGAGGGGTTTTTCCTTTGGGGATTTTTTTCCCTCTTTAGTGTTTGAAAGAAGAAATACTTTCAGGTTCTACTTTCAGGTCTGGCCATCCCCTCCCAGCCAGGCATTCCAGGTTCTGACTTCTGTTTCAGGAACTGCTTCTCTGTTTCATGCAATAAACTTTCTGGAATAAAACACAAACAATTCTATATGGTTTGGGGTTGGAAGGGATTTTAGGGATAATCCCAGTCCACCCCTGCCATGGCAGGGACACCTCCCACTGTCCCAGGCTGCTCCAGCCTGGCCTCGGGCACTGCCAGGGATCCAGGGGCAGCCACAGCTGCTCTCGGAATTCCAGCCCAGCCAGGAATCCCTTCCCAGTCTCCCACTCAGCCTTGCCCTGTGCCAGTGGAAATGGTGCAGAATTCAGATTTGCCCCTGTACAGCACAGGACTGAAATCCCAGCATAGGGACATTTACCAACAGCCAGGCCTCAGGAATGAAGGGGACACAAAGCAGAAGCCCTGCAGTGTTTAGGAATCAAAGGATCTCTGGTTATGTGCTGTGAAATCCCAATCCTGCACATCCCCACTGAGGCACAGGCTGCCCATTCCCTGTTCCCTTCCCAGAAGGAAGCTCAGAGAGTTTTACCCTGAGCTGGGTTTGTTTTTTCCTCCACCCCATCATGTGCTGCTGGAGCTCCCTTGGCCTCTGCAGCCTCAGCCAGACTGAATGAATGAGTCACTTAATTAACCCAGAATTTACACAAAGAACACGTGAGAGCAAAAGCCTGCCTTGAACCTGGTCAGCCCGGTGAGCATCTTAAAACACTCAACTTTTCTTTCTTCAAAAATATATTTAAAAAATAAATTAGTAGAATAACAGAATTTAGTAAAAACTTGCTGAGAGAGAACAATCCACACGCAACTCCCAGATTAAAAACTGTGAGATTTCAGTCAATTCCATAAAATACAGCCTACATCCCTGCTTAGTAAATGAAAATGCTCCTCCCAGTACTCAACCCCCTTTTCCAGTATTATGCTTTGAAAAGCACAATACAAAGTATTTCATCTAGAAATCCCAGCTCCTGAACTATGAGAGATTAACAGAAAAACTCTCCCAAGAGATAAGCAGGGAGAGGAGTGTTGAGGGTGAGCTGCAGGTGTGAAGCCTCGTGCTGAGAGGACAAAGGTGACAGTGGCAGCCACAGATAATCTTTTTTATTTGCCAGTACTGAGACTTTAGAGCTGGGTTATTTCCTTGGCACCACCAGTGCTCACCTGTGCACAGAGTACTGGCTTTGAGGAGGGAAAGGCATTTGCTGCTGCTAAGATGGAGAGACTGTGAAAAAGCCAAATTAAACACCTGGCACTGGGGCACCCTGGGCACTCTGTTGGTGCCAACAAGCTCTGGGCACTGTCACAGCTCCAGGGAGGAGATGGGGCATCCACAGGGACCTGCCAGACTGTGCCAGACTCAGGAGGTTCCACGAGGGCAAAGTTCTGTGCCTGGGCTGGGACAGATCTGGGCTGGGAATGAAGGGATGGAGAGCAGGCCTGGGGAGAAGGACTGAGGGGCCTGGGGGATGAGAGGCTGAGCATTGCCTGGCCAGAGACCCCTGTGCTGGGCTGAGCCCAGCGTGGGCAGCAGGGAATGGGGGATCCTCACTCAGGTGAGTCCCCACCTGCAGAGCTCCTCCAGCTACCCCTGGATCCAACAGCAGGAGGACCTGGAGCTGCTGCAGAGACCCAGAGCAGCCCCAGAGCTGCTCCAGGGCTGGATCCGGGCTGGGAGAGCTGGGAATGTTCCCCTGGAGAGGAGAAGGCTCCAGGGAGAGCTCAGAGCCCCTGGCAGGGCCTAAGGGGGCTCCAGGAGAGGGCAGGGTGGAACTGGAGGATCCTTAAGGTCTCTCCCACCCAGCCCAGTGTGGATTCTGTGATCTGAAGCCCACACAGCCACCAGGACTCTCAAGGACACAGCCCACACTTCCCCACCACCCAAGAGTGAAAACCAAGGAGATGAAAAAAGGAGAAAACAGAAACCAATCCCCTCTGCACAAACCCACACACATGAACCTCTTGCCTGCTCTGTTGTCACAGTTCTTACACTCTGATTTAATGCTACAAAGTGGGGAGTGCAACACTGTCCTGCTGCCTTACAAACACACATCACAATAACTGACTCACCTCACCCTCCTGCTCTGTTGTTCATGCTGAATTATTTGCATTTATTCCTCTGAATTGGCTTTTTTTCCTCCTACTCCTAACCCCACAAAAAAGTTTAGGCCTCAATTTAAAGCATTAACAGGATTGCTGAAAGAAAACTACTTTGAAAAGCCTGTTATCAGTCAGAGAGTGCAGCTGGTGGAAACCCAGGCTCCCTTTGTAGCTGGAATTCTCTAATAAAGGAACATCTGAGCTTAATCCAAAGCTTCTGTTTCATAAATAATGAGATTCTACAATCTTTCATTTGAAAACTAAACTAATTTAAGGACAAAATGCAGGTCCTCCGAGGCACTTTGGAAATTTCCTTGCTTTGAAGCAGGGGTTAAAAATTCAGTATGGAAAATTATACTGCTCAAGGTGATCTGTGTTAAACAAGATATTCATCACCAGAGCCCCCCTGTTTCCCTTCTGTCTTTCAGAGGATCATTTCCCAATCTATGTTTATATTTCACTCCTCAGTTTGTAAGTTGGGAAGTTGCTTTTTAAGTAACACAGCTATTTAGAATAAAGCAGGAGTTACACTTGTACAACCAGGATGCTCTGGTGCATTTCAATTTAGATTAACTATTTTCATTACTCCTCGTGCTCCCCCCACACATTTGCAAAATGAGTTGAGCACCACGTTTAATTATTCAAATAGAGCTGAAAAAATAACCCCCACTGAAATTTTGATGAGGTGTTAAGGATCTGTAACATCAGTCCTGCTCCCCCCTCCTCAGGCACAAACTGACATCTCCTAATTAAAAAATGAGCAAAGTTACTGAATGGCACAAACAGCTACACTAAAAATACACAAAAGTAACAAACACACTTGAATTCCACATGGATCTGAAGAGCAAACTTTGCACTACATAATTTCTTGTTGAGTTCACATCCAACCCTTTGATTACATCAGCACCTCCAAATGATCCTGGAAGAAGTGAGGCTTGCCAGAGAATTTCACTGGGGAAACGTTACAGGCACAGTCAGCAGATCTGGCTGCTGAGAAATGATTCTACAGATAAATTACATACTAGAAAAAATAAACATACCCCAGACCAGCAAGAAAACCAGCTCAATTTTGATGAATCGTGGGCATTTTTCGTGTTTCTGTAGCATATCCCAGACCAGGGAAATCAATATTCCATTCTAGATCCCTGGAGAGCTCAGGATTCAGTGTCTGGAGGGAGTGTGGGGTGTGTGCAGGGCTGAGTTTGAACTCAAGGGCAGGAACTACGAAAGCTCAGTGAGTTCAGTGACTCCTGCCAGAATCCAGCTGGACTCCAGTTTGGGCATCCAGACTTCCCCAGGGGTTTGTATCCCTGCCTCCCAAAAATCCCTGCTGAGGAACACCCAAGTGCTTTGGAAACTTCTGTTCTGACCCCACCACCAGCATTAAAAGGGCTTTTTTCAGTTTTCCCTCTGACTCCTGCACAGTCCCTGGCAGGTCTGCCATGCTCGTGAAGGGGGAAACAAAGGGCAGGTNATCTCTGGGATCTTCCTTGCTCCTGGACCTGGGCACCTGTGGAGCACCACAGGCTGCACAAAGAGCAGCAGCAGGTCCTGAGCAGGGAAAAGGGAAAAGGGAAAAGGGAAAAGGGAAAAGGGAAAAGGGAAAAGGGAAAAGGGAAAAGGGAAAAGGAAAAAGGGAAAAGGGAAAAGGAAAAGGAAGTTCCCTGGTCTGGCACTGCTGGGGACACAGAGACAAAGCCACAAGCACAAATCCAAAAATAACTTCTGCTCACAGCTTCAAATGCAACAGCCAAAGGCAGCACAGCTCGTGGAGGGTCAGACTTGGAGGCTTCTGGTGCTGGGGAGCAGCTTATGGAGGAGAGGAGAGGCAGTTTGGAAAGAGTTAAATCCTCCCAGAGGAATCCTAGCCCTGCCCTGCACAGCTCTGTCCTCACCAGAACCTTCCTTGCTGCTCTGCCCTGGTCACTCCCTCAATTCCTTAGATGTGTTCCTCTCACTTTCCCCACAGGACTCGAGTTACCAGTGCCCTCCTGGGCGAATTTTCTATTCTCTAACAGTCAGACACCAAAATAACTTCTCTATTCTCCCAGTGTCACTTTTGGAGTATTTCCTTCTCTCATTATATAACCACGGAGCTCTGCTTTAAAAGGGAATCTCCTTTTATCACAGGAAGTCAAACCCCAAGGGGAAAAAACATCAAGTCTGTGGTATGTTTAAACAAGACACCATCAGCTGATGCCAGCCAGAGTCAGGATTTCTGGGAGCACCGTGTTAAATTCTGTGCTCCACTTACCCCTCCAACAACCCTTTTAAAAGGTCTTTGTAGCAAAAAAAGAAACCCACCTACACTGAATATGTTCAGATGGCTCCTCCAAATTCACCTTCACTCCTTCCAGGAAATCCCACAGGAGCTGCCAGCTGAGGGACACAATTCACCAGAATGACCAGAACACCACCACTGGAGGAGCTGTTACAGTTTTAAGGACAGTGACTGATTCAACTACAGAACCTTGGGAAGTTGATCATGATAAAGGGTTTTTTCCACATCATTAACACCCAGAGGGCTCAAATGTGCAGCTTTTGGGATAAATTTGGGTTTCAGCCACCAGACAATGCCGTGCAACACTGCTCTACATTCATATTTAGAGCTATTAAATCCTGGTAAAGTCACCGCTGCTTTGAAGGGAAAACACAAGCAAATTATAGCATCCCTCCTTAAAAGTGAATTCCCCAAGCTGAAAATAGGTTGGACCAAAAGCAAATCAGCTCGAGTCACATCAAACCAGAGCTAATGCAGAGATACATCCCTATAAATCCAGTCATTCACCAATTACACCCATGCAAGCTCCTAAGAGGGTCACTTCAGGACAAATATGTAATCCCAATGTGACACTTGATCCTATTGCCCTACATGCTCTGTCCAAATCCCAACGCAAAAAAAAAAAGTACATTTTAGCTAAAAAAAAAAAAAACAAACCCACCCAGTTAAAGAAAATCCAGCCCTCAAAACACGAGCTGGAAATATCCTTTAATTCTCATGTCATAACGCTTAAATAGGTTAAAATACAGCCTAAAGAAAAAAACATGTATGCTTTAAATGTGAGATATCCTGGCAAAATTAACCCTGCGGATTACACACATTGTAGTTTCATATAGAAATGCAAATCTGTGATATCAAACACAGCTTGAGCCACCACAGCATCCTACAGCATCACAGTGGTGTCCCAGACTGCCTGACAGGTACCCTGTGTGCCACCCCCAGAGCTCAGCATCCCAACAGGATTCCAGGCAGGACCAGCCCCAGTGACATCCCCAGGCTGTGTCCCCTCATCCTGCACAACTGTGCCCAGGGGTGGAACCAACTTCCACTCTGGAGTCACATCCTGCACACTGGGCAGGGGCAGACACTCAGAGCACCTGGAGCAGCTGCTGGGCTGAGCAAACCGTCCCAGAATCCAGAGCCTGGGATGGGATGGGTTGGGAGGGACCTTAAATCCCATCCAGTGCCACCCCTTGCCATGGCAGGGACACCTCCCACTGTCCCAGGCTGCTCCAGCCTGGCCTTGGGCACTGCCAGGGATCCAGGGGCAGCCACAGCTGCTCTGGGCACCCTGTGCCAGGGCCTGCCCACCCTCCCAGGGAACAATTCCTGCCCAATCTCCCACCCAGCCCTGCCCTCTGGCACTGGGAGCCATTCCCTGTGTCCTGTCCCTCCATCCCATGTCCCCAGTCCCTCTCCAGCTCTCCTGGAGCCCCTTCAGGTCCTGCAAGGTCACACTGCGGTCACCCTAAACTTCTCCTCTCCAGCTGAACATTCCCAGCTCTCCCAGCCTTTCCTCCAGCAGAGCTGCTCCATCCCTGGGATCCCCTTGGATCCTGCTCTGGGCTCTCTCCAGCAGCTCCAGCTCCTTCCCGTGCTGGATCCAGGCCTGGGGGCTGCACCCAGAGTTATCAAATCAACACTTCTGAGGCTGTGCATCCACAACATCCCAGGGGATCCAGCACCAGGCCATCACACAGCCTATTTCATTTACTGCTGCTTATGTGAATCACTGAAATCCACACTCCTAAGTAAGAAGTTTGAATGATCCACCCACTAACATCCAGAACCCTTTTGCTAATTGCTCTGATTTATGACTTTAAACAGAAACGATTCACTCCCACCACAAGAGTCCAAAGGAAGGAAGAGAGGGTGACTCAGTTCTTTGTCTCATTCTTTGCCTCCCCTGTCTGCAGAGCCTCATTCAGAGCCTCTGCTGGAGCTGCTTGGGGATTTTTGTCTTTGCTCTCCCAGTTTGGAAGTCTCCCATTGCCTAATTAACAGCAGTGAAAGTATCCATGGACAGCAGAAAAACAACTGAGATGCCTGAAAACCAGTGCAGATAAGCAAAGGATCATTTTTTAACAGGACACTGCACTTCATAAAGCTGCAACAGAGAACTGACTGAAACTGGGAGGTTAAACACAGAAAAAACCCACAAAGAGGAATATACCACATCAACAACACCAAAATCCTCCATCCCTGGAAGTGTTCCAGGCCAGGCTGGACAGGGCTTGGAGCAGCCTGGGACACTGAAGGTGTTCCTGCCCATGGAGGGGGGGGAATGGGATGATTTTCCAACCCACACCACACTGGGATTCTGGGAAGTTAACATTCCAAATTCAGAGCTGTTGTGTTTGGGGTTACCACCACTCCAGTGCACCTGAAAGGGAACCTGGGTGCAGAGAGCAGGGAGGGTACAGGCAGGAATTAAACACTTGGAACTGCTATAAACAGCACCAACAATCACATTAAAAACACTTTCTTTAAGCTGCTGTTTACAATTGGGTTTTCCTCAGTATTTCCAGCAGCATTTCACATCCAACATCATTGCTGATTTCAGTTCATTGCTCATTTTCTCCTTGAGTGTGGATCAAGCTGCACTTACCCACAGGGAAGGGAGCACATGAACTTCCTGAGCAGATGTCACTGCCAGGAGCATGTCCCAGGACACAGGGACCTTCAGCCTAACCCAGGAACACCCCTCACCAGTGTGCCTGAAACCCAGGCTGATCTGAGCTACTGAGAGCCAGGTGCTTAAAAATACCAGTGCTTTCCAGAGGGGACGACAGGAACACTGTCAGTGAAGCACAACTTTCAGATTTCCTTTTGCATCCTGTTCACAGCAGCTCCAAGTGCTTCATTCCTGCCCTGTCCTCCCTGCTGTGTGCACTGAGGTTCCCTTTCTGATGAGCTGAAATGGAGTTAACACCAAACACAGCAACACTGAGTTTGGATTCAGGGTCTGGCTTTGCTGAGGGGGCTGAAGCATTTCCAGATAAGGAGAGACTGTGGGAGAAATCCCCTCACAGGATGCAGGAGTCCTACCTGCTCTGCTCAGCCCAGCTTTTCCAGCATTTCCCCAGAACCTGCCCTCAAGGACAGCCACCCTTCCTCCTGGAGATGAGCTCTGTGGGGGTGAGGCTGAGGATGGGACCAGGCTCTGCTCAGGCTGCCAGAGCCAGCACAAGGAGCAGAGGGCACAGAGCAAAGCCCAGCGAGCTGCACTCAGCAGCAGGAAGGGCCTCTCTGCATGGAGGGGCAGAGCCCTGGGGTCTCCCTCTCTGGAGCCACCCCAAACCCCCTGGACACATCCCTGTGTCACTGCCTGGCAGGGCTGGCCTGGGAGATCCCTTCCAGCTCCAATCATTCTGGGATCCAGGCAGCCTAAGCCTTTCCAACGAGTATCAGCCAAGGATTTTCCAGCCCAAGCTCTTGCTCATCCCACTGACAGCATTTCCCCACCACATTTTCCCCAGCAAAGCCAGGGTGATGAGTGCTTGGCATCCCCTTCTCCAAGCAATTGTTTCTACTTCCCCTTTAACAGAATTGATGCAAATTCTAAAATTAGTGGTGGAAATCCCACCTGAGCCCCGACCCATTTCTCACTGCCCCATTTCACAGGCACAACAACCTGCTCGAAAGCACAAGGTGGAGGAGGGCTGGAACCTCAAACGAGTTTTGTTAGAGAAAACAGAAGTCATAACATGGAAACAAACCCTCAGTATCAGCTCCTGGAAGGACAAACTGCCAGAGTATCTCCAGCCAAGAGCCAACACACCACAGTCCCTGCAAGGAACACGTGGGAGGCGGGAGAAACAAGAGCAGGTAGAAGCACCTGGATGTTTCTGTGCCCCTTCCAGAGGATTTTAAGCACTTCACAAACATCGTTGAAGTTACATGGAGATGTTTGCCCCAGTCCTCAGTGTGGGAGCTGAGAGTTTCCACTCCCAGGAACGAACTGAGCTCCGGCACTTCGGGAGTCACAACTGCAGAGAATGTAAACACACTTTGAAATTGCCCTGATAAATGCTCCCATCGCTTTACTTTGTTTAGAGCAAGCGTCAACACCCTAAATTCAGCTGAAAAACAGCTTTTGGGGATGATGTAGCTCTAATACAATTTTACAAAAGACAATGACTCACTCCCAGGCGGGAATGTGTTGGAAGTGTATGACCTAATGCTCAGAGACGTTTGCTTTTCCAAAAGGACCAGTTTGACTCTGTACAGTATCTCCCCAAGCAGTGAAGTTTTTTAAAAGAGGTTTTGCACACAGGAATTTACAGGATTACCTCATTTTTTGTCTTTTTTTCCCCACTTCTAGTCAAAATCCAGCCAGCTGATCTGCAGTTTCCCTAACCTCACTTTCAGCCTTGTCCTTCCCCATCATCCCATCCCTGGACTTGCTCTCCAGCCCAGAGGAGCCCTGCCCCAAGGTGCCAGGCAGCACCAGGAGCTCCCCAGCACACAGGGATGGAGAGGTTAAAATTCAAGGATCAGGACACACCAGACATGGAAGATGAACAAGCCCTGAGCACCTGACAGACGAGCAGGACGAGCCTACTCCACGCTCAACTGGATTCCCTGAGGCCTGCTGAGGCTCCTCCAGCTGTGAGGGGCTGATTTTTCAGATGTTCTCCTCAGCCAGCGGCTGGGCAGCTTCCTGAGGAACTTTGTCCCAACACAAAGCCCAGAATCCTGGGATCCATTCATGTTTCCAAGCCTCACTGCTGCTCACACTTGCAAACAGCCCGGATAAAAAGGGGCCAAGTGTAGGAGGAAAATGGGAGTGAGTGACACAGGCTAATCAGGATTTCCATCATGCTAATGGATGTGATTAAGTGCATACTTCTCCCAGAAGCTCCTGCAGCTCCTGGAGCAGCCTGCTGGGCAGCACGCAGCGCTGCTCATCCCACTTTAATCCACAGCTGCCCCGTGGGTCACGCCACCCGCCCAGGGACACACCTGTACCCAACCCTCCTCCCACCACCCTGCCACCCTGTCACCCTGCCACCCTGCCAGGGGTGGCAGGGGACAGAGCCCAGCACGGTGCTTGTGCTAAACTCTCTTTCTGAGGGGAGTTCCAGCTCCCAGAGACTGGAAATCCAACCTTGGCAAAGGAGAGCTAATCCAGGGCTGTGTGTTACACAAACCTCCCTCGATAACACAACTACAACCACTGTTTGTGTTTGTCTGCTCAAATCACAGGGACACTGTGAGCTTTATCTCAGGGCTGCTATCTTGCTACTCCCCGGAGGAACTACCCATTCAGCAGTTGCCACTCTACCCAAGGAAAGTTCTGAGAGGCAGGGAGTAAAACAAGGCAAGGATTAGAAGAGCAGCAAGGAGCAGCCTTTCCTAAGAGCCAGGGAAGGAGTCAGCCCCTGCCCTCCCTGTCTCCAGAGGAGCACAGAATAAATAACCCAGCACCCTCCCACCTCCCAGCAGACATTTCCAGGGAGCAGGGTGCATTATGGAGTTGGAATACACCATCATTTACCTGTACAGCCACTGTTATACAGGGAGTAACCAACACTTCCCATTAACTCAGTGTCTCCTGTGTTTCCTACAGCAACAACTGCAAAAAGTTTTGCTCTCCAGCATTCCAAAATATGGGCTCTTGTGGCAACACACAAAAACGAGTAACTTACTCAGAGGATCCAAGACTGACCTTGTTTGGGGCAAATCCTCAGCACTGTCCTGACATAATTTTAAAGAGTGCTAGAGAGTCACACTAGTGTCTGTTCATAATCCTTCAGGGTCAGGTTTCCCAATAATTTTAAATAAATTTAATATTTCATAATTTCTAACATACTATTAAGAACCCAGAGCAACACAGGGCACCAGTGTGAGCCACAAGCATTTCATTCTCCTCATTACCAAGTTAAAATCTGCATGACATCTACAGCAACTGATTTCACTGACCTTTTCTTCCCACGAGAAATTCCTTCCCATGTGCGGAACACTAAGCCATGGAATGGGTTTCTGAGCCGTGGGAGGAGAAACCCCTCCCACAGGGCAGTGTCATCCTACCTGCTCTGCTCAGCCCAGCTTTTCCAGCACTCCTGGAGCCTGCTCCCAGGGCCATCCACCCTTTCTTGTGGAGATGAACTCTGGGGTGACGCAGTGCTGGCGGCTCAAGGCTCGAGCTCTCTGCCCCCCTCCCGTGTTCTGCAATCACAGACCCTGGCTCCTCTCATCTACAGCTCACTACCTCTCATTTGCCTTCAAGGAGGAAAAACACAAAGCACAGAAATAATCAGTTCAATTGCTGCTAAAGCACGAGGAAGCTGTGGACACAGACATTTGACTAAGCAAGAGATTCATCTGTTTTATTTGAGACAGGAAGCACAAACACGGAGTTCCAGGAAATAACTCTGCCTTTCAGAGCACTATCAGCTTCTTCAATTTGCCTTTGAAACTCCACAAGTACCTACACAAATTATAATTTTGTTGTCTGCAATTTGACTCCCAACAACACGATGAGTAACACGCCTTGAACTCCTCATTCTCAGCGGAGGAGACTGGAATTTTATCTTCCAATCTATGTCTGGCCTAGCAAAAGAAATTATTTGGGGGTTTTTGGGACTAAACCAAGGTACAGTCACACGTAACTTTGCTTTCAAGTAACCATCACTTTCATTTGAATTGCAAGTGGCTTGAATTCACCCTGACAGACTGAAACCCTGTCTGACCAGTGGCTTCCCTGAGTCATGAGTTTGGTGTGGGTCAGAATTTGGAAGCTTGCACAGTGCAGAGAGACAAATGCAGCCCGAGCAGTGAGTGATGGAGACATGACTGCTTCATCAAACAGGTGAGTTTAAGCCTGAGGTACAAAACAGCAGGAACATGCAATGGGTGCAAACCAGAGCTGAACTCTGCAAGAACTCAGAGCTGCCTGAATGGCTCAGATCCATTTATTCCTAGGGAGGAGAGGCAACCACTAAAATACTACAGGGGTTGGGACCTCAAATATAATTACAGCTCCATTGGCTGAAATTACAGCTGTGTCAGCCCTTTTACCAGCAGGAATACGTAATTCATTTGGTCCAACTGAGCTTCATCAGACTTCACATAACGAGCTTAAGGCTGGAAATCCAGTCCTGCCCCAGCCTCCACTCAGCCTCACCTTCTGACCCTCCAGAACCCCAATTTGCTTCTGTTCTCACTGCTGCTCAGGCTGTTGGAGGTGTGGGGGTGTTTAATATCATCACAGAATAGTTTGGGAAATCCTCTGGGACTTACAACCTTGGCTTAAACTGCCTGGTGTCCCTGGGAGGGAACAAACGAGTGAAACTGAACCCAAACACCTCAGAATTAGCATTTCCACCTGTAAATGACACTCCCAGCACAGCCTCTCCCAGAGCAATTCCAGCTTGGTGGCAGCAGTGTCTGGGAGCCTGTGGGGTGCTCATCACCCCCTGGCCACCCCACTGCTCCCCCAAACAGGGCTGCACTCATCACTTACAGCACTCACAAGCTGCAGAGCTCCCACAGACAAACTGGGCACCCTGCTCAAGCAGATCTCCTGCCAGGGGAGGTGGCAGAGCAGAGCCAGGGTGTCCCACGGTGTCCCCCACCCCAGTGCTCCCCCAAACAGGGCTGCACTCATCATTTACCACAGCACCCACAGCCTGCAGAGCTCCCACAGACAAACTGGGCACCCTGCTCAAGCAGATCTCCTGCCAGGGGAGGTGGCAGAGCAGAGCCAGGGTGTCCCACAGTGTCCCCACCCCAGTGGGCAGCGCAGGGACAGGGCCTGGCACTGCCCTGGCTTTGGAGGAACAAGCTGATAAAGGCAGGATCCGCTGCCATAAGCGTCCTCCAGCAGCCTCCCCTTTGGTCTTTAAGGACAGGAGTGACATAATCCTCTCCTAATATCAGCTGAGGGCTCGGGGGGGACCAGGGGTGACCCACAAACTGTCCCCATGGCAACACTGGGCTCCAGCTGAACTCCCCGGGCTGGCATCTTCAAACCACTGACACTTCTTTGTATTATCTGATCTTTCCCTGATGTCATTTCTGCAGAGACACATAAAAACAGATTTAATAACATCCACGGCCTTCAGCTTCACAGTCAACAATCACAGTCACAAACAGATCAGCTACTTTGCCTTCAAGCTTATTATTTGTCACTAACATGTAATTATTACCAAACTAAACAAAAGACACAGGATACTGCTGCTGTTGCAACAGTAAGTTCAGCTCTTTTTCAATCTGAAAAAGCCCATCTCTTCTGATGCAAGAAGGCACAAAAGAATAAAAAATTAAAACCTTTTAAAGAACCCATGAATCCTCCAAAACGCATCTGGAAGGATAATCAGAAATTTCATCAGTTCTTGCAAAGAAAAACAAACAAAAACCCAGAAAGTAAATTTGACAGACAGCTCTGTCCAGCCAGTGTCACCTTTATCATAATTGTACTGTCAACCTGAAAAATTCTGAGTTACAACTTCTCTTTCTCAAACAAAGGAGGCGTTAATCAAGCAGCACCTTATAGATACAATCCCAGTAAAACATACCAGATGGGACATCAGGCCCTGGCAAGGAGAAAAGAAGCTTTAGAGTTGTAAAACTCTGGGGCAGTCCTGTCTTTAGTTTACAAAATGAAGCTCCAGCAGCATCACAGGCAGAGCAGGAGGAGGCCCCGAGCAAGGCTTTTACTCCACGCTGAAATGCTGAGCAGCACTTGGCCAGCTATTGTATTACTCAAGGAGCCTTGCAGCTGGAAGTGTGAGCTGGGAAGAACATGGTTCACTGAACAGATGATTCCAGCTTTAAAAATAAATAAAAACTTTTTAAAAAACTCTATAATCAATGGGTTAATCTGCTAAATCCATACGGGAATCAGGGGAAGGAAATAAGCGAGGAAACAACCAAGTAAGAGACCAAGAACCACCTAAAGTAGAGAGAATTAACAAACTAAATTCAGGTTCAGCACGTTCACAGACCAGGCTTTTAACACACCCCTCTAAGAGAGGGAGAGCGTACAACGCTCATACTACCAGGATACACTTAGAAGCAGCTTCTGGCAGCAGAGCAGCATCTGCAGAACTCCACCGTCCTGAGCTTCAACTTACTAACAGCAGCCCTGCATCCCGCCGTGTTTAACATGTGTTTATTCTGTACCTCACCCCGGCCGCGCCGTGCAGAAGTTTGCTCATCCCGAAAGCGGGCCCGCTCCGCAGGCACGGCCGGCGATGACTGAGCACAGGCCTGGAGCCTGGCGCATCCCGGCCCGCCACACCCAGCGCTGCG
>VXBR01000020.1:7562-19971 GCA_013400215.1 Cisticola juncidis | reverse complement strand
AAAAAAAGGCAAGCTAATATTCCACATATGGCACCTCCATTTCAGTACTTTTGGACATGGATACAACAGAGTGAACCAGGGAGTTCCCAGGCACGTGGAGCTTCCCAGGAGCACCATTTTCACCTGGAAGTTGGTGTGAGGAAGGTGGATTGAAGAGCTGGGGCTGACATGACCCCAAACCAGCAAAGCAGTTTGGGGCTGCAGAATCTCCTCAGCTGGGGGGTCCAGCAGAGTGGAAGTTCTGATTCCCTCAGGGATTAATTCCAGCTCCTGCCTTTCCCAGCAGACAGAGAGGGGGCCACAGCAGTGTCAGAGCAGCTTCCTGGGATTCCTCACAGCCAGGAGCTGCTCTGGACACATTTCAGGGCAAGAACCAAGATCCCTGGGATCACCCAACTGCTGAACCCCCTCAAAACCCTCCCTCCACTGAAACAACACCTCCAGAACCAACAAAACCAACCATGAAACAAACCTGGAGTAATTAAACAAGGTGAACGTGGTGTTTATGAACAATAAACAATTTCCCCTCAGATGGGCTCCCAGGGCTTCCCACAGTGCTCATCCACATGGAATCTCACACCATCATGGGATATTTCTCATTTTCCTTCCCCACAATGATACACAGAACCAAAACTGCAGCTGAGAAAAACACTGACCCCCAACACCCCCCAGCAGGTTTCCCTGCAGCAGAAACAAGGTTTAAGTACAATCCAGATGATCCAACCGCAGCGGTATTGGCTTCATTTGACTGTATTTAAATAAAATTAAGCATTTAAAAATTAACAGGCACTACAATTCCCTGGCAGTGCTGACACCACCCAGCCCAGCCCCACCCTCTGGGGGTGACCTGGGGTGTCACACAACACAAGAAGCCACAACATTTTCACAAAGCAACGTAACCAAAAGAATCCCAAGGCAGCTCCCAGCCGGCATCCAGCCCCGGGGCCAAGGTCCAGGTGATCCCAGGGAGGCAGCCCAGGGCAGAGGGGGCACAGGAACCTGGGGCTGTCCCCCTGCAGCCCCAGGCTGGGCAGTCCTTGCAGTCCCTGCTACCTCAGAGCTTCTTGAGCCGACTGTACATCTCCCTCTTGCTCTTCTCCCCGGCCCAGGTCCGGCTCTTGGTGCGGAACCTCTTCAGGTCCTCCTTGAAGTCCTTGTGGTGCATGGGGCGGTAGCTCTGGGGCTCACAGAAGCTCTGAGGGGACAGGAATTTGTGTCACCTCAGTGTCACCAGCGTGGTGACCCCAGCACCAGCAGGGACACAGGGACAGACACAGAACACAGGGACACAGGGACAGACTCCTGATCCGGGCAGGAGCTCCGTGGCAGACGCACAAAGCCCGGGGATATTCAGGTTACAGCCATCAAACCAGGGCTTTGTGTACAGGGCTGTCATCCCAAATTTCCTGGCAGACACACACGGGCTGGGCTGGCTCACAGCTCCCCTTGGAACTGTGCAGTTCCCCTTGGAACTGTGCATTCACCTTGGAATGGCACAGACTGGAAGGATGTTCCAGCTCCGTTGGTCAGAGCAGGGATCAGCAGGATCCTCACTGATCACGCCAAGGGCGTGGATTCCATCAGTGACCACTGCGGGTCCCTCCAGCTCAGAGCATTCCCTGATCCTCGGGACAGCTCCCGGCTCCCACAAGCCACCCGTGCCTGTCCCGTGCTGCCACCTTGAGGCCTCGGTGTCCCCTCCTCAGGACAAGGCAAACCCCGCGTGTCCCTCAGCAGGGAGAGCCAAAACCCCGAGCCAGAACTGCCATCAGCATCCCACAGGGAAGGAGCCCCAGCCCCATCCTGCTCCTGGGACAGCCCAGGTCTCCCCCAGCTCCCAAGGGATAATTTTTGGAAGGCCTGTTTGTGTCAGAACAGCAGGACAGATCCCAGGAGCACTGGGACCATGGAAATGCTGCAGGAGCAGGAGAAATCCCACCCCTGCAGTGCTGGGAAGAGCTGGGGTGGGTTTTAAGTTTCCTTGTCTCAATTAGAGGCTGCAAACTCCAAGCTCAGGTTTTCAATTTCGCTGGTTTAGGACTGTACAAGTCCTCAGGTTTCCACTTATTATCCAGCAATTACTGTCAAGCTTTGTCTTCCCCCTGCTCTGAGCAGGCTGAAATCCCTTCTCTGAGTGACAGTTTGCTCTAAAGGAGCAGAAATCACTTCTGTTTTACTCCTGAGACAGGTGGAAAAGCCCTTCAGGTATGGCAGGAAGACAGCTCTGAGACATGGAACAGGCTGAGCTGCTCTGGAACACCCCCTGAGAGAGAGGGGAGAAAAAGCCCCCCAGCCAAACCACTCTGCCCCAAAGAGAAGTTTGGGGAGGAATAAATTAATATTATTTATCTATAAATAATGTGAAAGAGACCATAGAAAGGCTTGGGGTGGAGGGACCTAAAAGATTTTGTTCCACTCCCTGCCATGGGCATGGGCACCTTCCAGGAGCCCAGGCTGCTCCAAGCCCTGTCCCAGGACACTTCCAGGGATGAGGAATCCACGTCACCCACCTGGCACCTCGAGAAGAAATCCTTGTAGCCCCCCTTGAGCACGTAGAGCTCTGGGTAGTGCAGGTTGGGGTACTCATTGCTCAGCCTGTCCTGCTCCCTCACAAACCGGCACCTGCAGGGGAGAACCCCGTGTTCAACCCCACACTCAGCCAGCACCCCAAACCTGCACCCCAAAATCCCATCCCTGCATGGAGGAGCTGTCAGGGAGAGCCTGAGGAGCTCCAAGCCACAGTTCAGAGGCTTTTCCCTCCCTCTCTGAACTCCCAGTGCTCCAGGCCAGGCCCAGCATGGCTCCGCACAGCCCAGGCTGTGCCAAACCCTGCTGGAGGTGCTAAGCACTGTGTGTGCACAGCACTGCCTGCACAGCACTGCAGCCCCTGCAGCCCCTGCAGATCCTGCAGCCACTCCCTGTGCCCTGCAGCCCTCCCTGTGCCCGGGGTCCCTGTCCCAGGAGCAGCTCACATGCGGGGGCCCCGCTCCGAGGAGAACTCGCAGTGGAACACCACGATCACCCGCTTGTTCTCCGACGGCTGGATCGGCTTCCTCAGCAGGAAATTCTCCACCTCCTCCTCCATGTGGAGGTTTATGGCACCCTGCAAGGGCAGAGGGCCAGCAGTGAGTGCAAGGGAACAGCCTTGAACTCGTCCTGCTCCCTTGGGAGCCAATTCCTCATCTGGGTTTGCTGGAGGAGCTCTGGGACCTTCTCCCAGCTCCAAACCCCACCAGGACAGTCTGGGAGTGGCTCTGTGTCATTCCTCAGCCAGGAATCCCTTCCCCATATCCCACCCAGCCCTGCCCTCTGGCACTGGGAGTCATTCCCTGTGTCCTGTCCCTCCAGCCCTTGTCCCCAGTCCCTCTGCAGCTCTCCTGGAGCCCCTTCAGGCCCTGGCAGGGCTCTGACACCACAGCGTGTCTGGGTGACCTGCTCCTGGTTCTGTTTTCCACAGCCCTTTGTTCTTTGAAATCCATCACTGAAATAAAGTTTAACAATCCAGTTTTAGCTTGCTGAGCTATGAGGATGCTGGACATTGAGTGTCACATCCTGCTCTGGATCCTCTGTCACCCTGAGGCCCCTCCTCTGGTGACAGAGGACAATGTCCCCTCTTTTGAGGGAACAGCCACCTCATGTGAGCTCAGTGTCCACACCCAGGCAGGGCTGAGCAGGACAGGACCCTCAGGAATAACATATCCACAGGATATGAATAAAAATATTGGATAAAAGTCATCCCCACAGGGATCCAAGTGACCCCAGGCTGCAGCTTCAGATCCCTGCACTGCTCTCATGGGGCCAACACACCTTGATGTGCCCCCCTTCATACTCATAGGGGTATCTGCAGTCAATTATCACACACTGCTTGATGAAGCTCTCAAACTTCCCAGTCAGCACAGACACCATCTGACAAAAAACACCACAAAAAACAACAGAGTTCAGTTGTTTGATGCCATTTTTGTGCTGTTCCCCAACCCCCACTAAAGAATTTTTCTGGCCCCCTTGGAGCACTCACCATTTCTGAGTCGATGTATTTTAAATCTTGATGTTTCCCATCGACAGTGGCAAATAAATAACTCTGGAAGAGACAGGATTGAGAAATTTCCAGCTGTGAGTCACAGGGGTGACAGCACAGCATCCAGCAGTTCACTCTCTAACAGAGACTCTGCTGGCCACAATCTCTGCAGGAGTCAAAACTCCTGGGGATGCTAAAATCAGGCACAGAATTTAGCTTTTGGCTCTACACCAGAGGGATTTTATAGGGCTTTAACCACAAATGGATCACTTTGTGTCTAACCTGGGACATCTCACAGCCTCTCCTGGTTGTTTGAAGATTAAAAAATTGTTAAGGTTGGAAAAGACCTCCAAGATCAAGCCAAAGGAGCAAGGCAGGTTTGTGAGAGAACAAAAAAGCCTCTACAAAGTGTTTTTCTGGGCTGGTTTGAGACATCCCCACCACGAGAGGCCCTTCAAGCCCTTTATCCAACACTTGGCTGTGGAATCTCTGGAATTACCTTGGAGAAGTCCCCAATCAGGTCTCTCTGGTCACTGTCCAGAATGCTCTCGATCTCTGCTGTGGAGGGCTGGGTCCTCACCAGCTTCAGGCTCTGCAGGACAGGTCACAGATCCATCAGCACCCAGGGCAGGCACATTCCCTGTTTCCCAGAGCTTGGGTTGGCCCTCTCAAGCCCTGAACCACCCCCTCAGCTCCTCAGCTCAGGGCAGAGCTCAGCCTCAGGACTGTGGAACTGCCACCCCAAAAATCCCCCTGGAAAAGCTCCCCTGCCCCTCACCAGGCAGACCCCAGCCCTGCCTCTCCCCTCCTCAATTCTCTGAGCTACCAACCGTGGAGTCCTCAGAGGTGCCAGGCAGGCTTTTCCTCTTCTTGCTTTTCCCTGGGGAATTCTCCTCCTGGGATCTCTCCATCCTTTTCTGGGTGGTTCTTCCTGCAATGCTTGACATGGACGAAGAGCCAAACAACCGGCACCGCTTGGCCTACGAGAGCAAATGTTTAGAAAAGAAAATAAACACAACTCAGAATTTCAGATTAGTCCAAACTCGGCCTTATTTAAGGCACCATCACTGAACAGCAACAGGGGGCTGCTAATCTGAATTATCCAGGCTTTACATTTCCAGTAACACTTGTTACTGGGGGAGCTTGGAGCACCATAAGATAAAGAGCCAGCAAACTGCTCCACACCAATTAGCAGCCAATTTATCAGCAGATTAAAGAGCTCCTTGCCCAGTCTGTTATCAGAGGATCAGGTTACAGCGTTCCAGGTGAGTCTGTGCAGAGTGGATTCCACATGTGCCAAGGTTCTGATAAGGGGAGTCAAGATCTCCTCGCATTTATGAAATGCAAGAAGAAATTCTGTGCCTATAAACGCCGATTGTTCCACACTGACAAAACCTGTCAGATGAACTGCTCTGGAGATCAGAGGGGTTCTGGGGGGTTGTTCTGTTGTCAGGGATGCAGGAGACAGTGGGGTCACCCATCCCAGCTGCCAGGACAGCCCTGTCCCTGTGAGGGGACACTCACCCGAGTGTCCGCTCTCCTCATGACCAGCGGCGCCGTCCAGAGGCTGGACACGTCCGAGGGCATCTCCTCGTCGTTCTGGAAAAGAGAGAAATTCAAGTTCATCCATCTTCCCACAGGAGACACTGCCAGTGCAGCCCCTGCATGGCTCATTCAAACATTCCTGCTGGATTCAGCTGCCAGAGCAGGGATTTGACTCCATTATCAGTGCAGCTCTCAAGGAAATAATGGGAATGAGCCAGGCTGGAGAAGGTGAGTTTATCAATTCATTGATTGGAGAAGGTGAGTTTATCAATTCACTGATTGATTTACAAAAATGCCTCCAGAGCTTTATGCATTTCAAACCCCCTTGGAAACAATCCTGTATTTAAGTGGCTCAAAGCAATCACCACCTCTGACTTTTTCAGCAAGTTTCTAAAGAAAAATGCCAACTGTTCAAATAATCCCCTCAGTTCTCAAACTAGAAATAATTCACTTGTTTACACCCCAAACAAATCCCACTGGCTGCACTGGGAAAGAGCACTCATAAGATAAAGACACCCCAGTGTGAGTTAGAAATGATGATGAGAACTAATTAATCTCCTTGTGGGAGATGCCCCTGCCCAAGGCAGAGGGTTGGAAGTGGAGAGGATTTAATGTCCCTCCAACCCAGAGCAGTCTGGGATTCTGTGATTCCCAAAAATCCCAGCGTGGTGCAGTCTGAGCCCCCTGACTGCAGCCAGAACACGCCAGACCCACGGGGCAGAGCTGATCTGGCATCTCCACCCCTCTGCACACACCTTCAGGTCCTGGTCATCCAGCAGCTCCAGGAATCCATCATCATCCTCGCTCTCCGAGGGCAGGGAATGCTGCAGCAGGGCTGCCCTGCCCTTGTCCTGATCCCCCGAGGCTGCATCCCCCACGGGCAGCTGAGGGGAGACAGGGGCAGGATCCAGCACCGTCCCCTGCAGGATCCAGCACCGTCCCCTGCTCCCTGCAGGATCCAGCACCATCCCCTGCTCCCTGCAGGATCCAGCACCGTCCCCTGCAGGATCCAGCACCGTCCCCTGCAGGATCCAGCACCGTCCCCTGCAGGATCCAGCACCGTCCCCTGCAGGATCCAGCACCGTCCCCTGCAGGATCCAGCACCGTCCCCTGCAGGATCCAGCACCGTCCCCTGCAGGATCCAGCACCGTCCCCTGCTCCCTGCACTCCAGGGAACACTGTGGTTATTCCCAGCCCTGAGCTGCAGCAAGGCTGGAATCAGCAGCATGAAAGGCTGCTGGATCCAAGACTTGTGGCCCTCAGCTCTGTTTCTGTGCAATGATTTTTCAATAGCTTTTTCTAAACATCAGGGTATGAATAAGGTGAATTTTCTCCCTGGACATCACATCTGGACACCAAATCCAGCTGCATTTACACAGTTGGGTTTGTTGTTCCCAATGCACCTGCCTGAACTTCCAGTATCAACTTTACTGATCATTTCAATCCCACATCAATGTCCAAATTTCCTTTGGTTACTGAGCAGAACCTCAGCTCTGTGTTGACTCATCTTTTCCAGAAAAATGTTTCAAATTTCTCAGGAGCACCTCAGGAGCCAAGGGTGAGAAGAATTTTCTTATCTGGCAGATAAATAAGATTTTCTATGTGGCACCCGACTGACATCATCACTTTAGAACCCTGACATAGTTTGATCCCAGAGAATTAGGTGAGAATTGGTTGAAAAGACCCAACTACCTGAGCTGGAGATGAATTCTGCCTTGCTGCAGGAACACCCCTTCCATCACGGAAGCCTCGAGAAGCTGGCTTGGTTGGCTTCTTAAACTCAAATGATTCCTGCAATAAAAACCAGCAAAGTGATCATTTCACCAAAATTACAAACTGTGTTAAGCTGCTTGCATCCTTTTATCTTTTCATTTTTTTTAACTGCCTGACATTTTGGATTTAAGCTCCCTGCTGCCAACAGGAACAGTCTGAATGTGATTGTTTCCAAATTGAAGATGTTACAGAAGTGTTTCTTTCATCTAACATAATCCAGCATTTATGCTCTTGGCATCACCTACAGGCTTTTCTATTTCTGCCAGTCAGTTCTCTGCAGAATAAATCACTCTTGGCTGTGTCCTGACAGGATTCCAGCAGCCAGGACCTGAACCCAAGGCTGGAGTGGAAAAGCAAAGGGGTGACCCCCCCCAAACCCCTTCTGGAGGCAGCTCCTGTCCAGAGCAAGCATGGGAATAGATTTTCCTTTGCCACAGCCACAGGGGAGTCAGGATCAGTGGCACAAAGGCAGAACTGGGCAAAGTTTTCCCAATTTTTATAACCTCCCAACAGTGTGCAGCCAGAGCTGTGAGTTCCCTTCAGAACTGAGCTGAAGGTGGCTGTGCCTGAGGAACCCTGGCAGGGATAACTGGAGCCTTTCCCATCACATTCCCTGGGCAGCATGTGCTACTCCAGCTGTCCCTCCCTCCCCTCCCACCACCAGAGGAAGCAGCACTCACATTTTCCTTGTTTTCATCCTGCTCCAAAGGCTGGAAAGCCTCAGTGTCCAGGGAGTCAGAGTGGTTTCTCTTCAGAGCAGGGCTGGAGCCCAGCAGGCTTTGCTGCAACACAGAGGGAGCAGTTCAGGACTGGGCATCAAGCACATTTCAGACACTGAAGGGGTTAATAAAGGCTGGAAAATCTCTGCCTACAAATCCTGCACACCCTGGGCAGGAATCCTTGGTACAGGGACCAAAATGCTTCAGTGCAGCAGTGGTGGAGCCACATCACGGAAATTTCACACTCCATTAAGTGAGATTGGGAATTTCCAAACTAAAATTTTGACATCAGGCACCCCAGCAGCTGGTGTTGAAGGCAGAAAATTAAAATTAAGTATCCAACTAAATGTATTCACCCAAAACCATGCTAAATCCTTTAATATTTATAAAATATCAATCCCACTCTCACTTACTGGCAGGGAATGGATTCTTCTGAAAGGAATTCGAAGGCTACGATGAAAAAGAACAAAAATTTATTTTTAACACTTTGAATAAAAATCATCCTCTAATTCCACAATCTAAAAGAGTCATGGAGGAAGAATTTAAAACAGAATTATACTTACTTCAGCCTGCTGGATTTGATTGCTTTCTCAAACCTGAAAGCAAAAGATCAAAGGTTGGACTTGAACGTCTTAGAGATTTCCCAAACGAAATTATTTTGTTGTTCTTAAGGCACAGACTTAAACCAAATGTTAAAATTTGATTTAAATTTTGTTAAATGTGATTTAGATGGGCCTTGGTGCAGCCCCAGCTGCAGGTAGGTGCCAGTGCCATGTGGTGGGCACAACACCCTGCTCAGAGCAGTGCCAGGGGCAGGGCCAATCCCAGGATTCCAGCTGGAGCACATGGAGAGGAGAGCAGGAAAATCCACGTGGAGCAGGGGAATCCCTCAGCTCTGGGAATCCCCAGCCATGGCCAGGGTTAACTCAGGTACTCACGTGTCCTCCAGGCTGTCCTGTGAGGTGGCAGGGCCAGGAGAATCCAAAGCCAAACCTGCAAGAGGAGACACAGAATTCCCACTGATTCCCATCCAGGGATTGTCACACTCTGCACAGATCTCCACAGAAAGACCCAGGGAATTCATGTCAAACCCCACCTCGGTGCAGGAGGAATAAAAGACCCAGGAAATTCATGCCAAAGCTCACCTTGGTGCAAAAGGGGTAAAAGACCCAGGGAATTCATGTCAAACCCCACCTCGGTGCAGGAGGAATAAAAGACCCAGGAAATTCATGCCAAAGCTCACCTTGGTGCAGAAGGGGTAAAAGACCCAGGAAATTCATGTAAAAGCCCCTCTGCAGCCCCACCTCGGTGCAGGAAGGATAAAAGACCCAGGGAACTAATGCCAAACCCCGTCTGCAGCCTCAGTGCAGAAGGAATAAGAGTTACAGCCACTCTCCACTGAGGGTTTGGCCCTGGATCATTGAGTGCCAGAGTTTGGGGCAAAACAGGTAATTAAAAAAAAAAAAAGCTCCCCAAGCCCTGCCTGGGCTGTCACATTGATCAGAGTGCTGGCTCTGTTTATTTCTGTTTATAATGCTCTGTTTATCCACCACACACCTTAAGAAATAATTCAGTCCTTTAGGGTTTTTTATCTTTTAACCCCTGCTTTTAGTTACACCTCATCCTATGAAGAAATTTTAGGGTTATTCCAAAAAATAAGCAGTGAAAAGGCCCTTCTGAATGTCCTGGAATTAACANATGTAAAAGCCCCTCTGCAGCCCCACCTCGGTGCAGGAAGGATAAAAGACCCAGGGAACTAATGCCAAACCCCGTCTGCAGCCTCAGTGCAGAAGGAATAAGAGTTACAGCCACTCTCCACTGAGGGTTTGGCCCTGGATCATTGAGTGCCAGAGTTTGGGGCAAAACAGGTAATTAAAAAAAAAAAAAGCTCCCCAAGCCCTGCCTGGGCTGTCACATTGATCAGAGTGCTGGCTCTGTTTATTTCTGTTTATAATGCTCTGTTTATCCACCACACACCTTAAGAAATAATTCAGTCCTTTAGGGTTTTTTATCTTTTAACCCCTGCTTTTAGTTACACCTCATCCTATGAAGAAATTTTAGGGTTATTCCAAAAAATAAGCAGTGAAAAGGCCCTTCTGAATGTCCTGGAATTAACAGGAAGCACAAACCAAGCACAGCTTTGTAGCCCCACAGCCTTTCAGCACAGACACATCCAAAGCACTCCAAGATTCCTGAGGAGCCACAAAAAGTGAGGAGTTAGCAAGGCTGGTTGTTCTGTCCTGCTCTGTGAGCTGTACTCATGCTTTAGCACTTCACAGAGCTCTTCTAAGGCTGAAAATGCCCTCAAAATAGGGAATAAATCCAGGTGGAAACAGTGATTTCCCTGAGCTGGAGCAATGAAACACCAGAGGGAATCTACAAGCTATGGGGTGAGAGCTTTTTTCATTTTCAGTGATAAAACATCTCATGTGAAAAACAGGAACCCCTCCCAGGAAGTATCAGAACTGAAGGGTTTCAGATCATCAGGCAGCCCTTGGTGACAGGAAAGCACAGGGCAGAGCCCCTCACTGGCAGTTTGGGTTTAAGGAGAGAACACACACTGAGGGCTGGCTTTCCTTCCCTACTGCTCAACAAATTAAAGGAAATAAAACCCCCAAACCATCTAAAGCCCAAAGCATGAGCTGCAGGGGCTTTCTGAGGGGTTTTCCCTCCTTCCAAGAGCACAGGAGTGAGAGGGGCTGCAGGCAGGGACAGCTCTCTCCAAACCCAGGGAGCTGCCTGCAGTGGGAGCAATGTGAAAATGCATTTTTTTCCAATTCCTAATCATCATTTATTCCTTGGGGAAGCCCCACCTGAGTCTGTGGACTCTGAAGATGCTGATCTGTGCAATCCATTTTTGGTTCCCATGTCTTGGTCCAGGTTTTCATGCTGCCTGAAAGGAAATTTGGGATTTGCATTAAAAGCAAGAAATACAGCACTGCAGGTAGGCACAGCACAGGGGGGCATCACCTGGATTTCCACCAGAGAAATTTCCCTGTTATCCCTCCTGGAACTGCAACCCTCCCTTTGGCAGACACTCCTTTAATTCAGGTTTTGCATAGAGAAAATTGCCAATTTCTAATTCAAACTTAATTTGATAAATATTTACCACTCAACTTTTGTTTTAGCTGCTAAACCTCAGTGCTGAGAGAGAAGAAAATCATATGGAATCCCACATATAAAAGTTACTTGAGTGAGGCTCCTGCATGTGGCTAATTTAAAAGAAAATGTGGCCAGGGCTAGAAAATCAAAGGGCAGAGTGATTTCCATGGGTGGGCACTGCCAATGGCTTGCAGGAATGCCAGGAATCTGAAGGAGGGAAGAAGCATAAAGCAGGTGGCTGCAGAAATGAGAATGACAGAAAATCAACAAACAAAACCCAGGAGGGTCATTGAGACCCGAGTGGGCCAGGACAAAACAGGAGCCACAAAAGGGAGAAACTGTGGGAATAATGGGATTAGAGGGGTTCAGAGAGAGGGAAAAGGGAGCAGCTGTGGCTGGAGTGATGGGAACAGAGAGGAGCTGCAGAGCCCGGGACTGCAGCAGCTGCACTGGGGAGAAGGGAGCAGAAGGAGGCAGAACAGGGCTGGGAGGGGACAGGGAAGGCAGGAAGGACACGGAAAGGACACAAAGGTGTTTGTGGGAGAGAGGGAAGCCCAGGAAAGGGCTCGGGATGGATGCCCAGAGCACAACCAGGGCAAGGGAAAGGTGTCCCAGGGCAGGAGGAGAGGACAGACGGGAGGCATCACCAAAGGGGGTGAGGGACCCTAAGGAAGTCCTGGAATTTTGCAAGATGGGAGGGATAAAACTGAAACCTCGTGGGTGGGCGTGAGGAGAAGAAACAGCTCCGGGAGGCCTCGGGTTTGGGGGAAGGGACTGGGAAGAGGCCTCGGTTTGAGCTGTGGGGAGGGGAAGGAGGGGAAGCCCTCAGTGCTTCACTCCTGGGGGAGAAGGGGATGAAAGAACCCCAAGGCTTCCATTGAGGATGGGAGGAAAGGAAAAGGAGGGATGGGATGAAAGGAAAAGGAGGGATGGGAGGAAAGGAAAAGGAGGGATGGGAGGAAAGGAAAAGGAGGGATCCACGAGGCCTCGCTGGTTTTTGGGGGGTAGAGAGCACCCCCAAGCCTCATTCCTGGAAGGAGGGGGGATAGGGAAAAAAAGGAGGGAGTAAAGACTTAAAAGAGGGTCTGCAGAAGGGACTTGTTAAAAGACACCCCTGGGGATTTGGGGCTTGAGAGGGGGGATAAAGAAATCCCAGAGGTTTGGGGATTTTTAGTGGGGGGACAAAGACATCCCAGAGGTTTGGGGATTTTTAGTGGGGGGACAAAGACATCCCAGAGGTTTGGGGATTTTTAGT
>VXBR01000018.1:0-24873 GCA_013400215.1 Cisticola juncidis | reverse complement strand
CTTGTGCCTTTGAGTGCTTCCTGATGAATGAAGGAGAACTCATTGCCTGGTGTCTTGAATGGGATCAAGGGAGAGGATCCTGCCAAGTAGAGGCTGTTCAGGCTGAACCTGTTCCATTTTTCAGGCCCATTTGCATTTCTGCAATCTACCTGACAGCATACAATGTCATTTAAAGCATATTTCTTGACCTCCTTCATGAATCTTTTAAACAAACAACAAGCCCATGTTTGCCCAGGCTGGTCTGTGACATCAATTCTCTTATTCCGCATTCAAGCCACACGATTTCATAACTGAAAACTTCTAGGTCTTAGCATTTTGTTCCTGTTAGCAAAAGCTAATTGTTACTAATGGATGATCAGTCAGCTCACCCTCCCTCCTATATCACGGTGCTGGCATTCCTTTGTAAAATTCTGCCATTCCAAGCCATTTTCTCGAGGTCTTTTCCATGTGACTTTGAAGGCAATGTTTAAATGCAAGTATTAGAGGTTAAAGGACGGTGTTGATGGCTTAGTAGGGCAAGCTGAAGACTTGACCAAAGCTTTAGAGAGGTTGGGTGTCATCAGTGGGGTCACCCCAGGGCACTCAGGTTCTGTGATTTGTGGGATTTCTGTGATTGTGAAAATGGCCCCCAACCCATCACGGCTGCGTCAGGCTGGTCTGGGCTTTGCAGGAGCACTGCTTGTGAGGGTCTGCTCCTTTCCTCACATTGTTCCAATCCCCAGCATGGTGAGCTCTCTCCAGGAGTTTTTATATACGAGACCTTTCCCTTTGTGGATGGGAAAGTGATCCTGTTGTTTAGGGAGGATCCCATGCTGCCCTAGAGTCTTGTGTTGGTTCATCCATAACTCATCTCATCTGGGCCCAGCAAGGTCACAATGTGCGGTTGTTCCTGACACAGGGAAAGGGAAAATAGCAAAGGATAAAGAGAAAAAGACATGTTAGGAGAGCAATTCCTCAGCCTTGATTAATCCACCCTTTGGCTGTGTACCCTTTGCTGCAAAAAAAACTCCAGCTGTTACCAGGACAGGATTAGGAAAAGAAATATAAGAGGGTTGAGGGCAGCATCCATCCTTTCTCCCACCACTGGTTGGGCTCCACAGTGGAACAGGGACATGGTTGACCAAGAGCAACTGAAGGAGACCATGGCACTGTCAGGACCAGAACATGTTTAAAAGGAGACAAAATGACGAATGTGGGATTTTGTTCAGACAGGAGACAAAAAAGCAAATGGGACATGTGTTTAATATGCCGTGGTGTGACCTCAGTGTTGACTTTCCTGTTCTGCAAGTCTGTAAGTGAATCTTCTGTGTGTCCTGACACACGCCACCACCAATAAGATATTGGTCACTAATTCTCCTAACCAGAAGGTTCTGCCAAGGTCAGATGAACCCAGCCTCAAGAAAAGGAGATGGACTTGAATAGTTGCAGGAAGGAAAACACGCCACACCTCAGGACTCACCAGGCTGAAACAGCCAAGGGCTGCTTCCCTCAAAATGCCCCAAGGCCATGGGACAAGGCACTCCCCCCTCACCAGGAGCAGCATAAAAGACGGCCCAGAGCCTCTCTCCCTCACACACTTCTCCTCACACCTTCTTCTCCTGCTCCTGCTGACAACCAGGTGAGCCCCAAACCCCTGGACCCTCCTGCTCCTGCACCCCTGGCCCCTCTGCCAGCACGCTCAGCCCAAACCTCTGCAGCCCTCACACCTCCCCACAGCCCCACAAAAACCTCCACACTCCCTCGCCCTCCTGACACCCCACCCCTTGCATCCCTCATCCCCACATCCCTGCCTCACGNGAAGGGGCGGCTACACCTGCTGAGGGCCCTCAGCACCACTCCTGACACCAACCACCCACTCCCTGAACACATCCCAGGCACTGAGGACGCCTCTCTGGGCCAAGGCTCTCCAAGGGGCTCAGCACTTCCAGCTCCTGCTCTCAGGGCTCCAAGCAAGGCAGCAGCCAAGGGGCCAGCCCGGGCTGCCTGCAAACGTGGCCCATCTGCCTCCTCCTCTTCTCCCACTCCGTGTTCCCTGCTCTCTGCTCCTCCCTTTGGCTCTGTCCAGTCCCCTCTGCTGCAAACCCCTTCTCCCAAGCCAGAGACCATTGGGCTCCTCTGCTGGGCTGCTCCCACTGTAGGGCAGGGAGTCCTTGATGCTCTGGCCAAACCTGCTGCAACAGAGGACCTCAGCTGATGGTCACCCTCTTCGCACCTCAGCCCAATTCCCTTCCACTGGCTGCTCCTGCTTTTTCACTGTTTTGTCTCAATAAAATTTTTCTTGCATCTCACTTTTAGATGTGTCTTTTCTGAATGGACTCATAATAAACTGGGGGTGAAACCTGTTTCCCTTTCACTGCACACAGGAGATCAGGGATCCAGAGTCCAAGTGTCTTCAGTTGACATTTAGGTTGGACATTAAGAAGCTTCCTTCACGGAGAAGGTTGTGATTCCTTTCACAGACTGCACAGGGTAATGGCAGAGTCACCATCCCTGCAGAGATTGAATATCCCTGTAGATATCCCTGTGTCACTTGAGGGCACGGGTTAGTGGGGGCCTTGGTGGTGCTTTGGGAATGGTCAGACTTTGTATAGAAAATTTAGATCTTTTGGAACAAAAATGTTTCTAAGATGTGATCGTTTAGTGGTGGATTTTGTAGTCCTACATTAACAATTGCACTCAATGTACTGAAAAAAGCTTTTCCAGCTGAATGGACTCCACGTATGTTGGTGGCACCTGTGCAAGGGAGCAGAGGCCAGTGGGGAGCAGCAGCAGGGGAGGGGTGAGCAGGGCCTTGGGGGTCCTGGGTTGTGTCAAGTGCCGATGGATGAGACCACTTCTCATGGAAGATTTCCCTTGAGGAAATGGTGCTTGAGCTCTGTGTCTGCTCTGTGCCAGTGACTCAGGCTGGGCATGAGGAGAGAGCTGCGGCTGTTGTGGAATTCCACTCTTTTGTGAAGCCTTTGAGGCTCCTTCCCATCCCTGCTCCCAGAGCAGCTGAGCAAGCCCAGGTTGCCTGAGAGGGCAGTGAGTGGCCTGAGAGAGGCTGCAGGGCTGTGCCCAGGGGCTGGGGATCAGTGCCCAAATGGAGACAAGTCTCAAGGGAAGCAGGTGAAGAGTTGGATCAAGGGATCACAACCTTGGGATCCCACAAGGGATCAAGCTGGATCACAACCCCATTCCACATCCTCCACAAAGATGTGGGCAGTGGGACTTTTGCCCCCTCTGTGAGTTGGCAGATGATGGAGTGGCTGAGGCACAAGATGGTTGTGCCATCAGTCAGAGACACCTGGAGAATGAGGGTGAAGGAATCTCCTGAAGTTGAAGCAAGAGAAAATGTGAATCTCTGCATCTGGGCAGGAACAGCAGTGAGCTCCAGCTCATGCTGTGGGCTGAGGCTGCAAAGCAACCTTGCTGAGCATGACCCTGTGGTGCTGGTGGAGAACAAGGGGACAACAAAGTCTCAATCCTTTCCTTCCTTGAAAAACTGGGGACAACAAAGTCTCAATCCTTTCCTTCCTTGAAAAACCACCACCATTGTCCAAGACAGATTTCAGGCAGTTCTTGGCATGAAGTCAGGAAAAGTGGCCTTTTCTCTCTTTAGAACTCTGGTGGGCTCCCATGTGGGTGGTGTGGGCTGTTCTGGGCTGTCCAGAGAAAGAAGCACAAGGGCTCAGTGAAACAAGACCAGATGAGGACCAGAAAGGGCAGGAGAATCTTTCCTGCAGGGCAGAGAGAGCTGGGACTCCCAGGAGACAAAGCTGGACATGGGAGTGTCATCAGTGTCCTCAGATTCCTGATGGCAGAAAATGAAGTTGAGATAGCCTGGCTGTTCCCAACAGTGCTCACACGTGAAGGAAAAGGGAGAAGGGCAGAACAGAAAATAGATGGAATTTCATGGGCAAAGAAGGCAAGGATTTTTGAGTGTGAGAATGGTCACAGAGTGGAAAAAGGGGAGGAGTCTGCTGGGAGAACCAAAACGGAGCTGGCCATGGTGCTGGAAATGCTGCCCTTGCTGACTGTGCTTGAGCAGAGGGATATGAAGGACTTGTATTCCCAAGAGTTCGTGCCCCAGGGGATGATGCTGTTCCTCTTGTTTGCTGGGGGGTTCAAGAGTCCTGCTGGGAAAAGAAATTTCCCACTTGTGCTGACACAGACTCTGCCAGAGCCATGAGCAGGAGAATATGGATGTGTCAAAACCTTTGGGGAAGTGGGTCCTAGGACTGTGAGATGTTCTGGAAGTGCTGAGCCCTCCTCCCCTGCTTCCAGTGCCTTTCCTGGTTGTTACTGGTGGTGCCATCTTTCCTAAGAGAGGTTTTCTTTTCCATCCACACCAGTGGCCTGTCTGGCATTTTTCTGGGTGAGGATGTGAAACCACTGGAATTCAAAAAGATGAGGAGGAATCTCAGATTTTGATGCAGGAAAACTTTATTGAGGGAAAAAAAAATGAAGACGGGGAAAGAACTAGAAGGAATCCAGTGTGAGGAACAAGTAGGACAATCAGCTGAAGTGCTTTGCTTGCAGGAGCTGCTGCCAGAGCCCAGAGCTGGTGGTGTCAGGAGTGGTGCTGAGGGCCCTCAGCAGATGTAGCCGCCCCTTCTGCCGTAGCAGCCCAGGCCTCCCAGGCCGTAGCCAAAGCCACGGCCATAGCCAAGGCCGTAGCCAAAGGCACCAAATCCACCCGAGATGGGCTGTCCCTGCACACTGAGCTCAGTGCCCACGGCAGCCGAGGAGGTGGATCCGACGGCGGTGTTCTGGGGGAAGGAGGTCATGATGGGTCCTGGCAGGGTCACCAGCACAGGGGAAGGGTTGATGATGACGCGGGAATCCTGGCACTGCAGGGCACAGGGCTCGTTGCAGCTGTTGGCCAGCGGGGTGGGTCCGCAGGGGGAGCAGAGGGTGTTGCAGGCCATGGGTGTGGTGTGGAGGGTCCTGGAAGAGAGAGGGGGGTGAGGCAGGGCTGTGGGAGTGAAGGGATTTGAGGGACAATGATGCAGGAGGGTGAGGGAGTGTGGAGGCTGTTGTGGGGCTGTGGAGAAGCCTGAGGGCTGCAGAGGCTGGGGCTGAGCGTGCTGGAAGAGAGGGGCCAGGGCTGCAGGAGCAGGAGGGTCAGGGGTTTGAGGCTCACCTGGTTGTCAGCAGGAACAGGAGGTGAAGGATTCAGGAGAAGTGTGTGAGGGAGAGAGGCTCTGGGCTGGCTTTTATGCTGGTCCTGGTGGGGTGGGACAGGTCTGTCCCATGGCCTTGGGGCATTTTGCTGGCAGCAGCCCTTGCCTGGCTCAGCCTGGTGAGTCATGAGTTGGGTGAGTGTTTTCTTTCCTGCAATTCTGCAATTCCATGTCCTTCTCTTGATGCTGTGTCCATCTGACCTTGGCAAGCAGCTTTAATACTTTGGTATTTGGGTGGATTTGTTTGTTCAGTGTGTGTCATGGAGGGATGAATGAACAACCAGAGCCCTGGAGATTTGCAGTTTGGTGAGGTAATTTTTTGGATCTCGTGTGCTGGGGTTTGTGGGTGCCTTGTGAAGACTGGGCCCCTCTTCTGTGCCGCTGGATGTCCATCAGTCCTTGTGTTGCACCCAGGAATGCTGAGGGATCTGCTGATGTCCTGGGGAGGTCACTCAGCAATAACTTGGAAAGTGTTTGGGAGCTCCCAGTGTTTGGGAGCTCTTCCTGATGGATGAAGGAGGGGTCTTGACCTTGTGTCTTGAATGGGATAAAGAGAGAGGATATTTAATGTGAGAGGTTGTTCAGATTGAACTTGTTCCAGTGTTGCTGCCCATTTGGATTTCTCAGATTTGCATGACAGCGTACTCTGCCATTTAAACTGTATTCCTTGATGTTGTTAAGAAATCCAATAAAGAAACAACAAACTGGGCTTGATACCTTTTTTCCTCAGGCTGTCTGTGACGTCTGTTCACTTATTCCGCATTCAAGCCACAAGTTTCATAACTCATAACCTGTAATTGTTAACATTGTGTTCCTGTTAGCAAATAACCAGTAACTACTAATGGACAATCAGTGAGCTCCAGTGTCGCTCCCCACAAGGTGGGTGAGTGTCTTTGTGGAATTGTGCAATTCCATATCCTGATCCTGAGGCCCTGTCCATCTGTGCTGGTAACTTTTAATCATGAGTACTAGGTGGACAAATTCTTCTGTTGATGATTCATATCAGGGAGGGCTGAAGACATGACCCAAGCTTTGGAGAGGTGGGTTGTCCTCACTGTGGTGACCCTGTGGCCCTTGTGTGCTGTGGTTTGTTGGTGTCTTCTGAAAAATTGCCCCAAAGCTCAACAAGGGCATCTGCCAAGTGCTGTTTGTTGGGAGGGTATTGGAGTCCATATTTCCATGGATTCTCCACAGAGAGAGAAAAGTACAGGAGTTGAATTAAAGTCTTTAGAGAAATCAGAATATATAAAGCCACACATACACAAAGTAAAGAATTAAACTTCAGCTTGAAGAAAACATACTCTAAGTGCCTAATTGCTAGTGTAAAAGTTCAGAGTTTCAGGCTCAGTGATAAAGTCTTCAGATATAAATTTTATGCACATAAGATGAAGTTTTTCACGTACACTAAGATAGAGTTTTTATGCACAATAAGACAGAATTTTTAAGTTAGTAAGATAGAGATTTTGCATTAATAGATATGCTATATGAGTAGGTTTGGGATACTGCTTTTCCTAGTTCTTTGTAGTTTTACGAACTTTGAGAATTGAACCTAGTTTGGGTAGTGTGTAGATAAAGGTGTGGATATGCATTTGTAACATATGGATAAAAAGCGTCTGGGTTAGAAGTGGAGGCATCGATTGATTGATCTGACCTATTGATCCAACCTCCACCTTCTGCAGCCTGAGGGAAGAGTCCTGCCAGGGAATCGAAACAGGATTGTAAAGGTACCACCTATTACAGTCTTTGCCTCTCAGGGCTGCTGTTCCCTGAGATTCTCCTCGGGGTTGCTGTTCCCCGAGGTAAAAAGGTTTTTCATCTTCTCTTTGCCCGAAGTGTTTCACGCCAGAGCCAGAACANTATTCATTCCCATGGACAGGGATCAGAGGCAGTGTCCTCCTGGGCTCTGTGTGAGGCTCTGACCCCCTTGTGCAGATCCCAGATCCCCTGTCCAGTCTCCAACCCCTCCAAGGGTGGCCAGAGGGATGTCCTGGACTCCGACATTTGCCACTTGGGATCAGGGCCCCAGGGTCCCCCCCAACCCCTCCCCGGTTTTTGGAGCTGTCCACCGCAACCCTGCTTGGAGTTCGTGACCCTGGGACCCCTTCTTGCCACTGCGACCCTGAGGCTGGGAATTCTGCTTGGAGTTCAGGATCTCAGGATCCCTTCCTGCCACCACAGCCCTGTTTCTGGGAATGCTGCTTGGGGACAGGAGCTGGAAGTTGCTTTACCCTGAGGCTGGGATGTTGTCTTAAATTCCATGTTAAAACTGCTGTTTAATGTGGTGTTTCCATTTTTTAAGACTTTATGCTCATAACCAATTGTAAGACCGCTCATTTAGAACTCCTTCACCTTCAGACATATGCATTTAATTAATAAACAACTTTGCAAAAATCTTTGAAGTGGTTTTGGACCTTTAAGGTCTAATAACCTGTAGAAATGGCCTGTTGCAGGAGGAGTCATCTCAGGTAGGAAAAAATAACTGGGTGACATTAGGGACAATTGTTTTCTTCTCTGAAAAAGCCTTTATGATTCTGATTAGAAGGAACGGGGCAGGAAGAGTTCCTGTATCCTTGTGGGAAAAGGGACCCCAAGTCTCAAGATCAGGATTGGGGAGAAGCGCTGTGGTGAAGCAGGGGGAGGTGACTCTTGGTGTCTCCTGAGCACTGGTGAGGTCCCATGTGAGGGGTTGTGGGCACCCTTTGACTCTCCAGTGTGAAAATAAAGTCAGTTTAGTGAATCCAGACCAATTCAGGACCACCAAGATTCCAAAGGGTCTGGTGAATCATTCCTAGAGGAGAAACTGAGAGAGCTGGGACTCCCAGGGGACAGGGGTGGACAGGGGGGTGTCATCCTTGAGTGCAAATCTCTGATGGCAGAGAATGAAGGTGAGGGAGGCTGGAAATTCTCAGCAGTGCAAATGTGCAGCAGGAGAGGGCAAGACCAAAGGGAAAACAGATGGAATGAAATTGCTAAAGAAGGCAGAAATCTTTTTTTGTGAGGGTGGCTGTAGAGTGGAAGAGGAGTTGGGCTCTCAGTCCCGGGAGAGGCAACATTGAACTGTCCGTGGTGCTGGAAACCCTGCTCCTGTTTGAGCAGAGGAGTTGAAGCAATTGCACTCCAGATTTCCTGTCCAAGTAGATGATTTTGTGACTCTCTTGGGGTTCAAGAGTGCTGGTGGGGCAGAGAGTTTGCCAAGCTTGTGCTGGCCTGGAGTGACATGACCAGAGCTGTACCCAGGAGAGGATGGATGTGTCCAAGGCTTTGGTGTATCAGGTGATGGGTTTGTGTCATGTTCTGGAAGGTTTCCCCTCCTGTGCTTCCTGTGCCAGAATCTCTTATTAATTGTTTTGACATATTTGTGAGGGAAGGTGTTGTTGCACACACCTCAGTGGCCTGATGAGGTGTGCAATGTGCCTGGTGAGGGTGTGATACCGCTGTAATTACAAAAGAACAGGAGACATATCGGTCTTTGATGCAGAATAACTTTATTGAAGCAAAAGAATGAAGAGAAAGGAGAAAGCAGAAGGGATGCGGTGTGAGGAGCAAGTAGGGCAGCCACCAGCCAAGGTGCTTTGCTTGCAGGAGCTCTTGCCAGAGCCTCGAGCTTGTGGCGTCAGGGAAGATGCCCAGTGCCTTTAGCAGGTGTAGCAACCCCTTCTGCCGTAGCAGCCCAGGCCTCCCAGGCCGTAGCCAAAGCCACGGCCATAGCCAAGGCCGTAGCCAAAGCCAAATCCACCCGATATGGGCTGTCCCTGGGCATTGAGTTCACTGCCAACAGCAGCCGAGGAGGTGGATCCGACGGCGGTGTTCTGGGGGAAGGAGGTCATGATGGGTCCTGGCAGGGTCACCAGCACAGGGGAAGGGTTGATGATGACGTGGGAATCCTGGCACTGCAGGGCACAGGGCTCGTTGCAGCTGTTGGCCAGCGGGGTGGGTCCGCAGGGGGAGCAGAGGGTGTTGCAGGCCATGGGTGTGGTGTGGAGGGTCCTGGAAGAGAGAGGGGAGAAACAGAGCTGTGGGGGTGAGGGGTGCAAAGGGCAGTGATGCAGGAGGGTGATGGAGTATGGAGGGTGTTGTTGGGCTGTGGGGAGGTGTGAGGGCTGCAGAGGCTGGGGCTGAGCATGCTGGAAGAGAGGGGCCAGGGGTGCAGGAGCAGGAGGGTCAGGGGTTTGAGGCTCACCTGGTTCTCAGCAGGAGCAGGAGGAGAAGTTGTAAGAAGTGTGTGAGGGAGAGAGGCTCTGGGCTGGGCTTTTATGCTGGTCCTGGAGGGGCGGGACAACCTTGTCCCATGGCCTTGGGGCATTTTGAAGGCACCAGCTCTTAGCTGGCCCTGCCTAACAAATCCTGAGGTGGAGAGTGTTTTGCTTTCTGCAAATTTGCAATTCCATGTCCTTCCCTTAAGGCTGTGTCCATGTGACCTTCACAGAACATCTTAATTGAGGGAGTTGGTGACTATTATCTTGTTGTTTTTGGTGCATGTCAGGACACATAAAAGACTCACCCGAATCTTTGGAGAATTGGGGTATTCTCAGTGAGGTCATACCCTGGCATGTTGACATCATCTCCCATTTGCATTCTTGTCTCCTGGCTGAAAGAACTCCCAGCTTTCTCATCTTGTCCATATTTTCAGGATACCCCAGTCCTGTCAGTGTCCCTGCTGTGCCCTTGGTCAACCCTGTCCATGTCCTTGTTGCCCTAGGTAGCCCTACCAGTGTTGGGGACCAGGACAGTTCAGTTCCTCAACCTTTCTAAAGCTCAGGAACATGGGTTTCAAGGCTGGATTAATCAGTTGTGCTTCTCATGTGTCTTGTTCTCCTTATCTTTCACCATTTTTCCTTTCCATGTGTGGTCACAGTCCCTACAGTGTGACTTTGCTGGTCCCAACTGAGATGAGAGCTATAGATGAACCAGCAGAAGACTTTGTGGAGAATGGGAGGCCATCCAAAATCACAGGGATGGCTTTCCCATATCCAGCAGAAAAGGCTGGGAATATAGATAGGCTCTGAATGTTGGCAACATGGTGGGGATGGAGAGAACGTCATGGAAAGGGCAGTTCCTCATTGTTGGAACTCTGAAGGCTGAAAACTTCAAGCTTTCTGAACTGAAGCATTCCAACCCTCAAATAAACACCTCATTTGACCTGAGGCCTTGGAAAAGGCTTCCAAAATTGAGTGATAGCACAGAAGTTGTGTATGTGTAGTTTGGATGGTATTGTGTGATCTCACAGAGTGAAAAACTTAGATGTGGGATTTTAGTGTATGGTGATAAATGGGAGCCGAGATGGAGAACTCTGGGTGTGGATTAATTGTCCTTTTGCACCTTCTTCTTCACCAGTCTGGGTGGTTTTCTGTAACTGGATGAAAGAAATCCATATTGCAGGTTTCACGTGGGCATAGTTGTCTCAGAAGCATAAATAATATATATATCAACTGTTTATTGGGTATTTGAAACTTAAATAGCCTTGAATAGACACATTTTACCTCATTTTCTTGATTTGTTAGTGACAACTTACATCTCAGGAGTTTGTAATAGATAAGGATAATAAATTTCAGAGTGAGACTTTTTATTTGCCTTGGCCTTAGAGCAGGAGAGAGCCAGGCAATCCAAAAACTCAAGCAGTGCTCCTGCAAATCCAGACAATCCTGACAGGGCTGTGATGGTTTGGGGACCCACTTCACAATGCACCCCAAAACCATGACACACCAATGACCTCACTGATGACACCCAATCTCTCCAAAGCTTTGGACATGTCACACCATGATGACAACGCCATCAACACCTGCCCTTAAACTCTAAGACACTTCAAATCTGCCACCAAGGTCAGATGGACACGGTCTCAAAAGAAGGACATGGAGCTGTAGAATTCCACAAAGGAATGCCCAGACCATGACAGAGGAGGAAAGAGGACTGTGCCTGTTCAGCCATTAGTAATTACTGGGTTTTGCTAGCAGGAAAAGATTATTAAGACTAAAAGGATATCAGATATGAAAGCTTATGGGTTAAATGTAAAATAAAAGCATGGAAATCACAGACCAGACTGGGATAAAAATGGATCAAGCAGGGCTGGGTCTTCTTTTACTGGATTTTTTAATGAGGTCAAGACATACACTTTAAATGACAGAGTAAAATGCCGTGTAAAGATGAGAAATCCAAATGGACCATGACACCATAACAAGTTCAACCAGACCAGCCTCTGCTTTTCCAGATGCTCTCTCTTGATACAATTCAAGACACAAGGCAATGAGGTCTCTTTCATTCTAGGAACGCTCTGAAGCACTAAAACATTTCCAAGTTATTGCAGTGACCTCCCCAGGACATCAGCAGCGCCCTCAGCATTCCTGGGTGCAACACAAGGACTGATGGACATCCAGGGGCACAGAAAAGAGTCCCAGCCTTCAAAAGGCATCAACAAACCACAGCATACAAATACCATTAAATAACATCACTGATGATATTGCAGCTCTCCTGGGCTCTGGTTGTTCATTCATTCCTCCCTGACACATTCGACAATCAAAGCTGCCGCCAAGGTCAGATGGACATGGGCTCAAGGACGAGTCATGACGCTGCAGAATTCCATAAAGGAAAACATTCCCCACCTCATGATTCACCAGGCTGGGCCAGCAAAGAGCTGCTGCCTGCAAAATGTCCCAAGGCCATGGGACAAGGCTGTCCCGCCCCTCCAGGACCAGCATAAAAGCCAGACCAGAGCCTCTCTCTCACACAGGCTTCTCTTCAGACCTTCTTCTTCTCTCGTGCCTGAAACCAGGTGAGCCTCAAACCCCTCACCCTCCTGCTCCTGTACCCTTGGCCTCTCTCTTCCATCGTGCTCAGCCTCAGCCTCCCCACAGCCCCACAACAGCTTCCACACTCCTTCATCCTCCTGACACACTGCCTCTGCACCCCTCACACCCCTGCCCTGCTTCACCCCCTCTCTCTTCCAGGACCCTCCACACCACACCCATGGCCTGCAACACCCTCTGCTCCCCCTGTGGACCCACCCCGCTGGCCAACAGCTGCAACGAGCCCTGTGCCCTGCAGTGCCAGGATTCCCGCGTCATCATCGACCCCTCCCCTGTGCTGGTGACCCTGCCAGGACCCATCATGACCTCCTTCCCCCAGAACACCGCCGTCGGATCCACCTCCTCGGCTGCCGTGGGCACTGAGCTCCGTGTGCAGGGACAGCCCATCTTGGGTGGATTTGGTGCCTTTGGCTACGGCCTTGGCTATGGCCGTGGCTTTGGCTACGGCCTGGGAGGCCTGGGCTGCTACGGCAGAAGGGGCGGCTACACCTGCTGAGGGCCCTCAGCACCACTCCTGACACCAACCACCCACTCCCTGGAACACATCCCAGGCACTGAGGACGCCTCTCTGGGCCAAGGCTCTCCAAGGGGCTCAGCACTTGCAGCTCCTGCTCTCAGGGCCCCAAGCAAGGCAGCAGCCAAGGGGCCAGCCCGGGCTGCCTGCAAACATGGCCCATCTGCCTCCTGCTCTTCTCCTGCTCCCTGCTCTGCATTACCCCTTTGGCCCTGTCCAGTCCCCTCTGCTGCAAACCCCTTCTCCCAAGCCAGAGACCATCGGGCACCTCTGCTGGGCTGTTCCCACCATGGGGCAGGAAACCCTTGGTGCTCTGGCCAAGCCACCTGCAAGCAAAGAGGGCTTGGCCTGTGGTCACCCTACTGGTACCTCAGCCCAACCTCTTGCACTTGCTGCTCATGATTTGCACTTTTCTTTATGCCTCAATAAAATTCTCTTGCATTGCAGCATTGTGATGTCTCCTCTTCCTTCACTGGCACACACTGGCACCCTTTGCTGTTCCATTGCATCCCACAAACCCTGCACTTGCCTGATCCCAGGCCTGGATACACTAATGCAGGTCCATCCCTGCTCCTGACACAAGCCACGTGTGGGTGCTCTGTTCACATGGCTGGACACCGGTTGCTCCAGACCCTCATCATCTTCCCTGTCCACCTACAACTCTGCTCGAGCATGTGCATGTTTTCCAAATACAAATCTCCAGTCCCTGAAGAGCAGAACAGAGGGACAGAATTCCTCTCTCACCTGCTGCCCATGCTGTGGGGATGACCCCAGGACATGGGGGTTTTCTGGTCTGTGAGTGTTCATGGCTGGGGCATGTTCCATTTTTCATCCACCAACATCCCGTGCTCTTCTCTGGGCTGCTCTCAACCCCCTCATTGTCCAGTCTGTGCTCATGTTTGGCATTGCTCCAAACCAAATGCAGGATCTTGCATTTGGCCACATTCAGCTTCAGGAAATCGACAATATTCCACTTCTCCAACTTGTTCAAGCCCCTTTGGATGCCATCCCTTTCCTGCAGACAACCAACTGCACTACACAGCTTGTTCTGGTCTCTGATTTTGCTGAACATCCCACTCAATCTCACCATCCATATCTCTGACAAAGATGGGAAATAAATAATAATAATAATAATAATAATAATAATAATAATAATAATAATAATAATAATAATAATAATCCCAACAGGAGCTTCTCCCTTTCATCATTCATCCCTTTTCTCCAGACACATGGAGCCAGAGACCACAATGTCTTGACTTAGACTGTCCCCTTTGAATTAGACCATCCCATCTTTTCCTTATCCACCACATGGTCCAACCACAACTCCACATCCTTCCAGACTGAATACGCAGACGCCCTCTGGTACAGGAATAAATGTTAAGCACAAGTCCAGGCAGATGATATTGTCCCCTCTGCCCTCATCCAACAAGGCTGGAACCGATACCAGCTGATTAAAAGATGCCACCAAGGTCAGATGGACACGGCCTCAATAGCTGGGCATTATATTGGAGAGCTGAAGGAAATAAAACACTCCTCACCTTATGATTTACCAGAGATGCAACCTGAAAAAATGCCCCAATGTCATGGTCAATGGCTGTCCCAAACCTTCAGCCCCAGATCATCCTCAAGGCCATGCTCTGGATGTTATCTAGCAGAGTCTTGTCTTCCTTATTCCCAGTAACCCAGAGATAAACACAGTTCTTTGGTATGAGCAGAGCAGAGCACAGGGGCAAAATTTCCCTCACCTGGAACAGAGAAACCCCAAACATGCAGGATACAGGATGGGTGAGGAGGGAATTGAGAGCAGCCCCAAGGAGGAGGACTTGGGGTGTTGGATGAAGAATTAGATGAGCCCCAGCCATGTGCACTCACAGACCAGAAACTCCCCCTGTGTTCTGGGCTCATCCCCACAGCATGGGCAGCACAAGAGAGTGGGGGAATCTCAACCTCTGCTCCCCTGTGCCAAGACCAGAGTTCTGTGCTGAACTCTAACCCCCCTGTCATGGGTTAATGTTGGAATTCCTGGCTTTTTTCTGCTCCGAGTCAGGGCATAAACTCAGGAGACGTTGTTTGCGAAGTCTCACTCTGAAATTTATTATCCTTGTCTATTGCAAACTCAGGAGACGTGAGCTGTCTCTAACAAGTCAAGCTAAAATGGTGTCTATTCAAGGCTATTTAAGTCTCAATTATCCAATAAACAGTTGACATCTATATTATTTATGCTTCTGAGCCAAATATGATCACCCAAAACTCACAATTCAGATTTCTTTCACCCAGTTACAGAAAACCACCTGGACTGGTGAAGAAGAAGGAAGAAGAAGGTGCAAAAGGACAACTAATCCACACCCAGAGTTCTCCCTCTTGGCTGTCATATGTTACTATATAACAAAATGCTACATCTAAGGTTTTCACCCCATGAGATCACAGAATACCATCCAAACTCCATCCCCGTGATCCCAGTAGTATCGCTAATTTTTGGAAACCTGTTTTAAGGCCTCAGGTCAAATGCAGTTCTTCCCTGAAGTTCTGTGCCTGTCAGCACAGAGAGTCCAAAATTCCCAGCATCCAGGGTTCCCACAGGTTAACACAGTTTAGTTTTTAGATAAAGAAAAACACTGCAGTGTAGGGACCTGTTAATTTCCTTTCATTTTAATTCTTATTTTCTTCTTTTAGTGTGTGTTAACAAATCTATCTTTATAACCTTTAAGTTTAGGCCTACTTCTCTCCTAATCCTATCGCACAGCAAAAAAGCCACTCAAACCACTACACTAAATTTAACAAACAAAACCAGACAAATGTAAAACCACTTCACCCCTCAAGACAAGGAAGGCATGGACCTGCTTGAGTGGGTATGTAGAAGGGTCTGGAAGATGATGAGGGTCAGAAGCAACTGATATCCAGGCAAAGGGAACACAGCCTGGAGGATGATGAGGGTTTTGTGCAAGAGGCAGGGATAGATCTGCATTAGTCTATCCAAACTGGGGATTCAGTAGCTGAAGGTTGATGGAATGCAATGGAAGAGCAAAGTTTGCCATTGCATAGTAGAACTGGGGAAGCAACACATAAAAGAGGTCTTGGAGCCCTTTTCCACCCACACCAGTGGTCTCTACACCCCTGGCATAGTACTGAGCAGGGATTGGAGGAGTCTTGGGAGAAGAAAGAAGGAGGACTCATCTGAAGCTATGATGCAGGAAAACTTTATTGAGGTAGAGCAGTGAAAACTCAGGAGCAGCCAGTGGAAGGGAGCTGATCTGAGGGGAGAGTAGGGTGACCATCAGTTGAGGGGCTTTGCTTGCAGGAGGCTGTGCCAGAATTTCTGCCTTTCAGAGGGAACAGTCCAGCAGAGGTGTCCGATGGTCTCTGGCTTGAGAGAAGGGGTTTGCAGCACGAGAGACAGCAAATAGACAAAGGGGTGATGCAGAGCAGGGAATGGAAGAAGAGGAGGAGGCAGAAGGGCCATGTTTGCAGGCAGCCCGGGCTGGCCCCTTGGCTGCTGCCTTGCTTGGAGCCCTGAGAGCAGGAGCTGCAAGTGCTGAGCCCCTTGGAGAGCCTGGGCCCAGAGAGGCGTCCTCAGTGCCTGGGATGTGTTCAGGGAGTGGGTGGTTGGTGTGAGGAGTGGTGCTGAGGGCCCTCAGCAGATGTAGCCGCCCCTTCTGCCGTAGCAGCCCAGGCCTCCCAGGCCGTAGCCAAAGCCACGGCCATAGCCAAGGCCGTAGCCAAAGGCACCAAATCCACCCGAGATGGGCTGTCCCTGCACACGGAGCTCAGTGCCCACGGCAGCCGAGGAGGTGGATCCGACGGCGGTGTTCTGGGGGAAGGAGGTCATGATGGGTCCTGGCAGGGTCACCAGCACAGGGGAAGGGTTGATGATGACGCGGGAATCCTGGCACTGCAGGGCACAGGGCTCGTTGCAGCTGTTGGCCAGCGGGGTGGGTCCGCAGGGGGAGCAGAGGGTGTTGCAGGCCATGGGTGTGGTGTGGAGGGTCCTGGAAGAGAAGGATGAGGCAGGGCAGGGGAGTGAGGAGGGTGAGGGCTGTGGGGAGGGTGAGGGAGTGTGGAGGCTGCTGTGGGGCTATGGGGAGGTGTGAGGGCTGCTGAGGCTGGGGCTGAGCATGGTGGCAAAGAGAGGCCAGGGGTGTAGGAGAAGGAGGGTCAGGGGTTTGAGGCTCACCTGGTTGTCAGCAGGAGCAGGAGGAGGATTCAGGAGAAGTGTGTGAGGGAGAGAGGCTCTGGTCTGGCTTTTATGCTGGTCCTGGAGGGGCGGGACATCCTTGTCCCATGGCCTTGGGGCATTTTTTAGGCAGCAGCTCTTTGCTGGCCCAACCTTGTGAGTCATGAGGTGGAGATTATTTTCCTTCATGTAACTCTGCTGTGTCATGTTGTGCCCTAGAGGCCATGTCCATCTGACCTTGGCGGCAGCTTTAGGAGATGGCATTTGGGCAGATTTGATTGTTAGAAGTGAGCCAGGGAGGGCTGAATAAACAACCAGAGCCCAGCAGAAATGCATTGTCATCACTGAGGTCATTCTGTGGCATTCGTGTGCTGTGGTTTGTGGGTGCCTTGTGAAGACTGAGATTCTCTTCTGTGCCACTGGATGTCCATCAATCTTTGTGTTTCACCCAGGAATGCTGAGGGATCTGCTGATGTCTTCGGGAGGTCATTCTGCAACAGCTTGGAAAGGTTCTGGTGCCTGGGAGGAGTTCCTTATTTATGGAATAGAGTTCATGCCTTTGTGTCTTTTATGTGAGCAAGGGGCGAAAATCTGGAAAATTCAAGGCCTTTTAGACTGAACATGTTCCATTTTTATGGTCCATTTGGATTTCTGAAATTTACTCGGCCATATACTCTGCCAATGAAGTGTATTCCTTGGCCTCATTCTGAAATCCTAGAAATAACAACAAACCAGGCTTGATCCCTTTTGTCCCAAACTGATCTCTCTTGACAACTCACTTTTTCCTCATTCAAGCCACAAGGTGTTATAACTTATAATCATAAGTATTAATGTTTTGTTCCTGTGGGCAAACCCCAATAATTAGTAATGGACAGGCAGCAAGCTCCTCGTTTCCTTCTTTGCCAAGGTTTGGTTGTTCCTCTGTGAGATTGTGCAATTTCATGTTCTGCTCCTGAGGCCATCTCCACCTGACCTTGGTGACAATTTTTAGTTGTGAAAATTAGAGACCAATGCGTTGTTGATACCATGGGCCAGGACATGTAGAAGATTCAAGCCAAGCTTACAAGGATTGGGGTGTTGTCACTGAGGTCATTCCATGGAACACTGACAACGTGTCCTGTTTGCATTTTTGGCTCCTGCCTGGAAGAACTCCCAGCTCTCCCAGCTTCTCTTCATCTTAAGGATTCTCCAGTCCCATCAGGGTCATGGTGGCCTTGCACTGCTCTTGGCCAGCCACGTTCATGTCCATGTGGCCTCACTCTGGCAGGAACAGGCTCAGCTCCCTCTACTGCTTCTATTTCTCTTTTTAATCCTCTCCTGGTGACTGCTGGAGATTTTTATCATAAAGGGTACATGGTGACCTCAAGATCCATTTCTGCTCCACCAGAAACAGAAGGTCTTTCCCTGCTAGAACACTTTGATTGCCAAGGGAAGGGAAACTGGTGTCACCCAAACTTTTGTTTTGGCTTTAACACAGTCCTACAGAAGATCTTTGTCTCTAAACTGCAGACACGTGGGTTTCAAAGGTGGACAAATGGATGGATGAGGAACAGCCAGAGAGGGATGGTCAATGGCTCTAGGTACAGGTGGAGGCTGATGAAGAGGTCTTCAGGCCTCTGCCTTGGGCTGGTGATCTTGAATATCTTTATCAAGGATAGGAACAGTGAGATCAAGACCCTCCTCAGGATGTTTGCAGGTGCCAGGAAGCTGAGCAGCGCAGTTGACACAAAAATAATGAGAGATGCCATCAGGAGGGACACTGGGGGTGTTGAGACCATAAGAACCTCTTGTGGTTCAACAACTCCAAGTTCAACATCCTACACCTGGGTTGGGACAGTCCCAGACAAGAGCAGAGGCTTTGGAGAGGAAATCCTGAAGAGCAGTTCCACAGAGAAAGACCTGAGGGATCTGGTGGACCAAAATCTTGGAAGGAAACAGCAATGTGAATTTTCAGCCCAGAATGTCAAACACATCCTGGGCTGCAAGAAGAGAAGTGTAGCCAGCAGGGATGGCTGGGGGTTGGTTGGAGATGTGAGAATGTCGCCATTGTTGTGGCAGAGACCAAATGGATCAAGAGATCCATGTATCCTTGCAGAAAAAGAACTTCTGGAAAAGGGTTTCTAGCAGATTTGAGCTTTGTGTCTCCTCAGAGATAAGGATATCTGATTTGGGGTGATGTGTTGAGCTCTACAGCAGAAGAAAGACATGAGTTGAGTGAAGCAAGAACAGTGCAGGAACAGCAAGAGGCTGAGAGGACCAAAGAATCCTTGCTGTGATTAGAAATGAGAGATGTGTGAGGTTAATTTATGCAAGACAGGAAGGATAGACAACGGAGATTTTGTGAGTGTCCCATGGCATGGCCTCACTCATAACACCCCAATTCTTATAGGCTTTGTTGTCATCTTCTACGCGCCTAACACAAAACAACCACACCAATCCTTTGGCCTCTGCTCCTCAAAATTAAAACCTGCCACAAAGGTCAGATGGACACAGCCTCTAGAGGAGGACACAGAATGACAGAATTCCACAGACACAGTGACAGAGGAGGAAATGGGATCACAGTGACCATCCAGTAGCAATTAGTGTTTGTTCCTAACAGGAACAAAATAATACGACTGGACAGGATATAAGTTATGAAACCATATGGCATGAATGTGGAATAAGCAAATTCACATCACAGAGGAGTCTGGGCAAAAGGTGATCAAGCATCGTTGGCTACTTGTTTATTTGATTTCTTAAAGAGGTAAAGAAATACACTTTAAATGACCGAGTACATTTCAATGGAAAGTTGAGAAATCCAAATGGATCACAGGGCTGGAACAAATTCAGCCTAAACAGGCTCTAATTTCCAGATCGTCTCTCTTGATCCTGCACAAGAAAAAAAGAGCATTGGGTCTCTTTCATCCATCAGGAAGAGCTCCCAGGTACTGGGACATTTCCAAGTGATTGAAGCGTGACCTCCCCAGGACATCAGCAGCTCCCTCAGCATTCCTGGGTGCAACACAAGGACTGATGGACATCCAGAGGCAGAGAAGAGAATCTCAATCTTCACAAGGCACCCACAAACCACAGCACACGAGTGCCACAGAATGACCTCACTGATGACATTGGAACTCTGCTGGGCTCTGGTTGTTTATTCAGCCCTCCCTGACTCAAATCTAACAATGAAATCCTCCCAAATACAATTACAATAAAATTGCTGCCAAGGTCAGATGGAAACAGCTTCAAGAGCAGGATATGGAATTGCCGAACTACATGAAGGAAAACATTCCCCACCTCATGACTACCCAGCCTGACCCAGGCAAGAGCTGCAGCCCACAAAATGCCCCAAGGCCATGGGACAAGGCTGTCCCGCCCCGTCACAACCAGCATAAAAGCCAGACCAGAGCCTCTCTCCCTCACACACTTCTCCTGAATCCTTCTCCTCCTGCTCCTGCTGACAACCAGGTGAGCCTCAAACCCCTGACCCTCCTGCTCTTGCACCCCTGACCCCTCNCCCCCCCCCCCCCCCCGCCCAACCCAGCATAAAAGCCAGACCAGAGCCTCTCTCCCTCACACACTTCTCCTGAATCCTTCTCCTCCTGCTCCTGCTGACAACCAGGTGAGCCTCAAACCCCTGACCCTCCTGCTCTTGCACCCCTGACCCCTCTCTTCCAGCACCCTCAGCCCCAGTATCAGCAGCCCTCAGGCCTCTCCAGAGCCCAACTACAGTCTCAATATTCCCTTCCCCTCTTTCATCACTGCCCCTTGCCCTCCCCACTCCCCTACCCTGCCTCACCCCCCTCTCTTCCAGGACCCTACACACCACACCCATGGCCTGCAACAACCTCTGCTCCCCCTGCGGACCCACCCCGCTGGCCAACAGCTGCAACGAGCCCTGTGCCCTGCAGTGCCAGGATTCCCGCGTCATCATCGACCCCTCCCCTGTGCTGGTGACCCTGCCAGGACCCATCATGACCTCCTTCCCCCAGAACACCGCCGTCGGATCCACCTCCTCGGCTGCCGTGGGCACTGAGCTCCGTGTGCAGGGACAGCCCATCTCGGGTGGATTTGGTGCCTTTGGCTACGGCCTTGGCTATGGCCGTGGCTTTGGCTACGGCCTGGGAGGCCTGGGCTGCTACGGCAGAAGGGGCGGCTACATCTGCTGAGGGCCAGCCTGGGCTTCCTGCAGACATGGCCCATCTGCCTCCTTTTCTCCCACTCCTTTCTCTTCTCTCCCTTTGGCTCTGTCTATTTTACCCTGCTGCAAACCCCTTCTGCCAAGTCATGGATCATCGGTCACCTCTGCTGGGCTGCTCCCACTGTGGGGCAGAAAGTCCTTGATGCTCTGGATGAACCAAATCCAACAAAGGCCCTTGGCTGATGGTTGCTCTGCTTGCTCCTCTGCCTGGCTGCTTTTTACTGGATGGTCATGACCTCTCATTCTTCTACCTCAATAAAGTTTTCCTGCACCATAGCCTCAGATGACTCCTTGTTTCATTTCCCAAGACTTTTCCAGTTTTACTCAGCACTAAGCCAGCATTGTAGACACCACTGGGGTTAAAAAGAGTACCAAGATCTCTTTTAGGATTTATTTCCCGAGTCCTACCACACACTGGCATGCTCTGGTCTTCCAGTGCATCCTGCAAACCCTTCTGTTTCTAGAACACAGGCGTGGACACCCCAGTGTAGGTCTATCCCTGCTGCTGGCACGAGCCCTTCATGGTGGTGTCTTTGCTTTGCTTGGGCATCAGTTCCTCAAGCCCCTCATCATATCCTCAGCCCATTCACAGATCTGCTCAAGCAGGTCCATGTCTTCCTTGGGGATTCTACAGCTGAACGCTCAATTCCAGTCTCACCAGAGAGGAGTAGAGGCCATGAATCCCCTTCTCCCCTGCATCCGCTGCAGGGATGAGCACAGGACACAGTGCGTTCCTGCTCTGCCAGTGCACATGGTCTGGGCAGGGACAATTTTTCATGCACCAACAGCTCAAGTCCTTCCCCTTGGGACTGCTCTCAATCTCCTCCTCACCCAACCTTTATCCTGCATGTTTGGGATTGCTCTGATCCAGTTGCAGCAGATTCTGCCCCTCTGCTCCTTTCTGGTGATACTGGAGAACTCTTAATCTGTGGGTTACTGGGAATAAGGAAAACAAGATTGGTTTAAAGTGGTTTAACCATTTTTTCAAGTGGTTTAAACCAATTAAACCATTTTTCAAGTGGTTTAGAAGATCCAGAGCACAGCTTTGACGATGATCTCTGGCTGGAGGTTTGGGACAGTCATGGGCAGTTATCCCGGGGCATTTTTTCAGGCAGCAGCATTTGCCTGGCACAGCCTGGAGAATCAAAAGGTGGAAGGGTTTTTCTTCCCACAGCTCTGCATTGTCATGTCCTGCTCTTGAGGCCATGTCCATCAGACCTTGGCAGCAGAACTGATGAGATGGTTTTGGTTCCAGCGTTGCTGGATGAGGGAAGAGGGATCAATATCCTGTACCTGGACTTGTGCACAGTATTTGTTCCTTTCCCAGAAAACATCCTTGTGTCTAAGCTGGAGAGATGTGGAGCTGGTGGTTGGAGCATTTGGTTAAGGAGAAAATGGGTGGGATATTCTCATTGAAAGAGTCATGGCAAATGGCTCCATGTGTGTGGAGAACGGGGTGGTGATCCACAGAAACTCGTGTTGCAACCATTGTCACTTCTCATCTTTGTCAGGGACATTCAAAGTACAATTGTGTGTCCCCTCAGCAAAAAAATGTGAATAACAGCAAGGGGAGTGCTGTGTTTGATTGTCTGGAGGGAAGGGATGGCATCCAGAGGGTTCTGGACAGGCTGAGGAGATAAGCTGGTGTGGAGCTCATGAAGGTCCAAGGACAAGAGGAAGGTCCTGCACATGGATTGGATCAATCTCAGTAACGAATGTTGGATGCGTTAACTCATTAACAATGAGTTAATGAAGAGCATCCCTGCAGAGAAGGCCTTGGGGTGTGGGTGGATGAAGAATTGGACATGACCTCACCATGTGAATGAGCTGAGCAAAAATCCTCCATGTCCTGGGGTTATCCCCAGAGTGTGGGCAGCACATTCTGCCCCTCTGCTGCACTCTGAGGAGACTGGGCTTGTGTGTTCCACTCTGAGGACACAAAAAAGGAAAGACATGGACCTGTTCGAGCAGATCTGCCAATGGCCACAGGAGATGATGATGAGGGTCTGGAGGAACTGATGTCCAGCCAAAGTGAGCACAGTATGTAGGAGGTCCTTTAGTCAGAGTGATGGATACGCCAACATTAGTGTGCCCAGGCATGTGTCCAAGCAACTGAAAAGTGGCTGTGATGCACTGGAAGAACAAAGTGTAGAAGTGGGGAGTGGAATTGGGGAAATAATTTCTGAAAGAGGTCTTGGAGCACTTTTTCAACAACCCCAAAAGCCTCAACTACATTGGCTTAGTCTCAAAGAGATTATGGAAGAAAGAAGAAGGAGTCTTCTGAGGTTATGATGCAGGAAAACTTTATTGTGATAGAACAATAGAAACTCAGGAGAAGCCCATGGAAGGGAGCTGGTCTGAGGGACAAGTAGAGCAACCATCAGCAGAGCTGCTTTGCTTGCAGATGGTTTGGCCAGAGCAACAAGGCAGTCCTGCCCCAGAGGGGAGGAGCCCAGCAGAGGTGCCCGATGGTCTCTGGCTTGGGAGAAGGGGTTTGTCCAGAGGGGACTGGACAGAGTCAAAGGGGGGAGAACAGAGAGGGAAAAGAGCAGGAGGCAGATGGGCCATGTTTGCAGGCAGCCCGGGCTGGCCCCTTGGCTGCTGCCTTGCTTGGAGCCCTGAGAGCAGGAGCTGCAAGTGCTGAGCCCCTTGGAGAGCCTTGGCCCAGAGAGGCGTCCTCAGTGCCTGGGATGTGTTCCAGGAGTGGGTGGTTGGTGTCAGGAGTGGTGCTGAGATCCCTCAGCAGATGTAGCCGCCCCTTCTGCCGTAGCAGCCCAGGCCTCCCAGGCCGTAGCCAAAGCCACGGCCATAGCCAAGGCCGTAGCCAAAGGCACCAAATCCACCCGAGATGGGCTGTCCCTGCACACGGAGCTCAGTGCCCACGGCAGCCGAGGAGGTGGATCCGACGGCGGTGTTCTGGGGGAAGGAGGTCATGATGGGTCCTGGCAGGGTCACCAGCACAGGGGAAGGGTCGATGATGACGTGGGAATCCTGGCACTGCAGGGCACAGGGCTCGTTGCAGCTGTTGGCCAGCGGGGTGGGTCCGCAGGGGGAGCAGAGGGTGTTGCAGGCCATGGGTGTGGTGTGGAGGGTCCTGGAAGAGAGAGGGAGAGACAAATCAGGGACATGGGGTGCAAAAATGTTGGTGGTGAGGGAGTGTGGAGGCTGTTGTGGGGCTGTGGGGAGGTGTGAGGGCTGCTGAGGCTGGGGCTGAGCGTGCTGGAAGAGAGGGGCCAGGGGTGCAGGAGCAGGAGGGTCAGGGGTTTGAGGCTCACCTGGTTGTCAGCAGGAGCAGGAAGAGAAGGTGTGAGGAGAAGTGTGTGATGGAGAGAGGCTCTGGTCCAGCTTTTATGCTGCTCCTGGTGAGGTGGGAGTGCCTTGTCCCCTGGCCTTGGGGTATTTTTGGAAGCAGCCCTCGGCTGGCTCAGTCTGGTGAATCATGAGATGTGGAGTGTTTTCCTTCCTGCAACTCTGCAAGTCCATCTCCTTTTCTTGAGCCTGGGTTCATCTAACCTTGGTAGAACCTCCTGGTTGAGAGAATTAGTGACCAATATCTTGGTGGTGGTGGCGTGTGTCAGGACACACAGAAGATTCAATTACAGATTTGCAGAACAGGATAGTCAACACTGAGGTCACACCACGGCATATTAACCACATGTCCCATTTGCTTTTTTGTCTCCTGTCGGAACAAAATTCCACGTCCCTGGTTTCATCTCCCTTTAAACATGTTCTGGTCCCGACAGTGTCATGGTCTCCTTCAGTTGCTCTTGGTCAACCATGTCCCTGTTCCACTGTGGAGCCCAACCAGTGGTGGGAGAAAGGATGGATGCTGCCCTGAACCCATTTACATTTCTTTTCCTAAACATATTTTGGTAACTGCTGGAAGTTTTTGCAGTGTAGGGCATACGACCAAAGCGTGAATTAATCAAGGTTGAGGAATTGTTCTCCTCACATGTCTTGCTCTGTTTATCCTTCACTATTTTTCCCTTTCCATGTGTCAGGTGAAGCACCACACTGTAAACCTTGCTGGGCCCAGATGAGAT
>VXBR01000017.1:33373-50240 GCA_013400215.1 Cisticola juncidis | reverse complement strand
TGGTGAAGTCTCAATTCCAAGTTCATTTGAAAGTTCTTACAGGCCCTCTCCTTCCTGAATACGCCAAAATTGTTATTGAAGGGGGTGAGCAGTGTGTGGTCACCAAACACACACTCAAATTTGGGGCAGCAAAATCTTTCATTCGCACTCTGAACTCACCGTGGCAGTTTGGATATCCAGGCTTACGAGGTGAGAGGCAGAGGAGTTTTCTGAAGGAGGTTGCTGTGCTTTGCAGGCCAGGCAGTGACAGGGACCAGACCCGGGTGGACGCCGTGTGCACCTACAGCAAGGAGCCCTGGGCTGCTCCTTTGGACAGGGTGGGGCTGTACCACCAAGTGAGCAACAGCACCAGAGGCATCACCCAGCTGGGCCCCTACAGCCTGCACAAGGACAGCCTCTACGTCAACGGTGAGAATTTGTTTTGATTCCTTTCATTTTCATATACTTAATTTGCTATACTAAATGTTTTCATATCTTGTCATATTCATTCTCTAAGCCATTCCTTATTTTCTGTATTAGTTTTTGTTCTTTCACTCTGTTGTTTGTCTCAGGCATTTTTCTGGGTTTACACTGCCTTCCCATACACTCTACATATGTTTATAATTTTAGCTCCCTCTATGTATTTCTTTAATACAGTAAAATTACCTTTTTCAAATATCCTTTCTCTGTTACACTAATTTGAAGAATTCTATGTAGGAACATCTCCAAAATGCAGTGTTTGGCCTCTTAATGTCAAGGAACAAAACTAGAACTTATCACCACTTGACAGAATAATGCATAAATTTTCCATGTAGAAGTTGAATGATGCCTTGACCATGGCAGTGTGGTTGGAACTTCATGATCTTTAAGTTCCCTTCCACCCCAAACCATTCTGTGATTCTTAACTGGATTTAGGGAATCTATAAATTTCCTCTGAACGTCCCTAGGAAAGAGAGAATTCTGTGCACTGCTAAGAAAAGCAGCACCTTGCCAACAAATTAATGCCCTTTATGCCTGGACAGTCACCAAATCAATCCTTCCTAGGAAATGTGTACACGGGAGCTCTCAGACACGTTCTGTGTTCTAGTGTGTGCCAAACCTTCCCAACTGTAAGGCACTTCCTGAATTCCTGTCCCTTTTCTTCTCCCCACAGGTCATCATGAAGTGCAGCCTGGACTATGTAAGTGCTGTTAAAGAGAAATTGAGGGGCAGGAAGATTTTGCTAATTAGCAACAAGTTGGATTAATCAAGCAAGAGCATTGCTGGTCTATAAAACAGTGTTAAGAGAATTTGTGTGCCTGTTAGGGAACCACAGCTTATATAGCTTTGAAGCCACCTGGAATATCTGGGAAATTTACCTAGAGTGTTTCCTCTTGAGATGTTGAACATAAATGGTATTTTCAAGCAATAATTTTCCTTTCCCATTACAGCTGCTGATCAAAGCACCCAACCTCTGGCACCAGCAGTAAAGAACTTCACTCTGAATTTCACCATAACCAACCTCCCGTTCAGTGCAGATCTGCAGAATCCCAGCTCCAGGAGATTCAAGTCAACAGAAAAAGTCATGTACCACTATGTAAGTCTCCCAAACAATGCCCTGCTGGGGCACAGTTCTCTCAGGATCTCTCATCTCTTACCTTCTCAGGGACATTTTGCTTATTTCCACGTTGTTGTTCCATCTCCAGGTTGATCCTTTACTCCAAAGGAGCAGCATTGGCCCAGCTTACATTGGCTGCAAAGTAATGGCATTCAGGTAAGAGAAATGTCAGGGAAATGTCCCCATCCCCTGCTGTTGGAGTCCAGGATATCCCTCTAGCAACCCAGGGAGGTTTAGAGATTGTACAAGAGAGTTTAGAAACTGTACAGGGGAGTCTGAGACCTGTACAAGGGAGTCAGCCAGACTCACACACAGCCCAAGAAGACACTGATTCTAACTCCTGTCCATGAGAGTGAATACTCACATATAAGAAGAATCACAAATCCTAAGATTTTAAAAATAAATAGTAGTTAGTCTGTTATAAAATATAAATATAGAAATTGGAATTCTTAGTATATAGGACTAAAGAAACAAAATAGAAGAATTGGGGAGTGGCCCCTGTGCTCCTTGTTCTTGCTCTCGTCCCCCATCTTTTCCTGACTTAGACTTCAGAGATTAGTTTAGAGTAGAATCAACATGTTAGTGTAAGTAGTAAGTATTAACAAAATTTTGTAAATAAAAAATACGTCTTAGACAGTAGTTGAGTCAAAGATACCGAACTTAAAGTGCAGAGATCTCTGATCTGCCCAGTCCTGCTGCGTGCCCTGCTCTGCTGGGGATGCCTCACAGAGCAGAGAAAGAACTGAGATAAAAGTATCCTGCCAGTGAGACCTGGCAGAGCAAAGAAAGAACTGAGATAATGAAGAATAAACAACCTTAGAAACACAGACTGGCAAACTCAGCTTATCGTCTCTGCCTTCAGTGTAAAACACTTAAGGCAAAAGAAAAGATGTAAAACCTGATTGCCTCAGGGAACAGCAACCCCGAGGAGAATCTCAAAGAACAGCAACCCTGAGACCCTGCTTCTTAAATTCCCATTTCTCAGCATTTAACTCATCTCTGTGTATTTTCTTCAGTGGTAGCAATGTCTGAGGGCCTTTTCTGATGTCTCTCTTTGTATACTAGAAGTTAAGATAGATTTCTCAATAATGATTAAACCAATGCCTCATTTCCCAGGTCCACGAAGAACAGGGATGACACAGGAGTAGATGCCATGTGCAGCTACAGGGATGAGCCTTCAGATCCCAAATTCAACAGAACAACTGTTTACCATGAGCTGAGCAGAATGACCAGTGGCATCACCAAGCTGGGACACTACAGCCTCAACAGCCAGAGCCTCTACGTCAATGGTAATGAGACCTGCTCAAGGCATTTTTCTTCATGAAATTGTGGATTGTGGAAAGTGTGGACACCCTGGAGGTGTTTAAGGCCGTGTGGGATGGAGCTCTGAGCATCCTGGTCTAGTTAAAGTCGTCCCTGTCTAGGGCAGAGAGGTGGAACTGGGTGGTCTTTAAGGTCCTTTCAGTCTGAAACCATTCTGGGATTCTGTGTTGCAATCATGGAACCATTATGGTTAGAGACCACCTCTGAGATCAAGTCCAACCTTCGGTGTTGACACAGACTAATTTGAAATTAGAGTGGAGAAGATTTAATTCACCTCTCAAAACAGAGAACAAAAATTAGAGGGCAAGCCCCTGTCAGTCACCAAGTTAGAAGTCTTCAAATCAATAACCACAATCTTGTAATAAAACCCTCTGTATTTAGCCTTGCTGAGACTTTCTTGGAATATTTTCCTGATAATTTCCATTTGTCTTTCAGGTTACAATGAAGCTCACAGTCCATCCTGTAAGTATATTTAAAACCAAATATGGGTTAAGGCTACTTAAAGGCACAAATTGATTTTTTTCCTGCAGATTTGGCAATGTGTGTAACATTGCAAAGTTTCTGAGGGGTGGGATCACATTCAGACTTTTTTTTTCTCTAAGAAACCAAATAACAGCAACGTCTTGTGAAGATCCCGTTCTTATTCTATCATTCCCATTTTTGTTCTCTCTTGCAGCAGTAAAATCAACCACCACACAAAGCCCAGGGGCAGCCACAGAGCACTTCAGCCTGAACCTCACCATAACCAACCTCATGTTCACCACAGACCTGCAGACACCAAACTCCCGCAGATTCCGCTCCACCGAGAAAATAATGAAACACTACGTAAGCCAAAATTCTCTTGTTTTTCACTGAAATCACCCAGGATTTGGGGGCTCCCGTATTCACAAAGATTTTTTCCTCCCCAGATTGACTCCCTGCTTCAGAAGAGCAGCATTGGCCCCCATTTCATTGGCTGCAAAGTGATGGGATTCAGGTGAGCAATAACCAGATAATAATAATAATAATAATAATAATAATAATAATAATAATAATAACAACAATAATAATAATAATAATAATAATTTGGAATAATAATTTGGAATAATAATTAGAATTATTCCAATAATTCACTTGGAACTGAAGCAAATTGATTTCTTTACCTTTGACTGACACTTTAATAATTGTTCTCCTTTTTTAAGTAGTTGCTTTCATTATAATAAATTTTCTATGTCATTTTTTGTGGTCTTTATCTTACAAAGCTTTTTCTTTGTAAGGCCATAGCTCGGTGATTTCTGCAGCTCATCTGAGAGCTGTGGGCAGATTTATTTGTTTTTTAATCACAGCAAAACAAACAAACAAGCAAAAAAAAACCACCCACAAAATATTTTTAATAACTAACAGAAGCTCCATGATATTAAATTCCTCAGGCCTGAGAAGAGCAGGGATAGCACAGGAGTGGACACCACCTGCAGCTACAGAAAGGACTCCCAGGTGCCCAAGTTTAACCCAGCTCAGGTTTACCAAGAGCTGAAGGGAATGACAAGTGGCATCACCAAGCTGGGAATCTACAGCCTGGACAACAAGAGCCTCTATGTCAATGGTGAGTGTTGGATTTTCCCACTTCTCCAGGCACTGGAGCAGTTTGGGACCACCTTAGCTCTCAGGGATCACCTCAATGTTAAAAAAGTCACCTTAAGAGGGAGGTCTGAAGTTTTCTGCATAATTTCTCTGTGTAAGATCAAGTGTAAGATTTAAAATCTTTCCACATTGACATTTTTGAAGATTTTAATTTCTATTATACATTGAAGAGTGAACTTAATTTTCGTCTTGACCTCAGTCATTCACCTGCCTGTGAACATTTCACCTGATTCCTTTCCCACTGTGTTTAATTAAACATTTTCTCATTGTAGCCCTGCTCTTCCAAAGCACTAAGCTTTGTTCTGCCTAAGCTTTGTTTGTTTAATACATTCACACCCTTGGGGCCTGGTTCTGATGATTCATTCCCGAGTCATCCTTTTAATCACCCCCTCTCCACTTCCATTCTCCAAAGTGGATGCTCTCTTACATAACTCCTTCTCTTGCATTTCCTTTCCAGGTTACAACGAACCCCTTCAGAGAGCACGTAAGTATTTTCCCAAATTCATTTTGCCACGTTCATTTTGCCAAATTCATTCCAGGGGAAGCTCTCAAAGGAGCAATGCCCTGAGAAAATCAGAGGGGAAGAGATTATTCAGAGTAGCCTGGAGGTGTGCTGGGATGAAGAATGTTTTGAAAGTGAAACCAGCTTTTTTTGTAGGAATTTCCTAATCTTTCTCCCCTTTGATTCCAGCCCGGAGCACCACAGCTGCACCAAAACCAACATCCAGGAATTTCACTCTGAACTTCACCTTGACCAACCTCCGCTACACTGCGGACCTGGCTGCCCCAAATTCCCGCAGGTTCCTCTCCACAGTGAAAATCATGAACCACTACGTGAGTCTGGCTCTGCTTGAGCCCCTTTTGGGACTTGGTGTGACCTAAATCCACCTCTTTAAACTCAGGATGTCATTCCCAGCTCTCAGTTGTTCTTTTTTTTTGACAGCTGGACCCTCTTTTCAAGAGGAGCAGCATCAGCTCTGCCTACACAGGATGCAAAGCCATGGGATTCAGGTAAGATTTGGAATTCCAGGATCACAGGATGGGTCAGGTTTGAAGGGACCTCAATGGGTCACCTGGTCCCACTTCCCTGCTCCAGCAAGGTCACCCTAGAGAGCACATGGATTGTGTCCAGATGGCTCTGGAATTCCTCCAGTGAGGAGATTCCACAACTTTTCTGGACAATCTGTTCCAGTGCCTGGTCACTGCACAAGGAGTAATTTCTTCCTCATGCTCATAACCTTCCTGGGATCAGTTCCTGCCTTGTTCCTCTTGTCCTATTCCTCAGCACCTCAGAGCAGAGCCTGATCCCTGTAGACACTCAAAATATCAGAAAGAATACCAAAGGTGCCTGAAATACTAAAATACCTAAATACAAACCACCTAAAATACTCCTGAAATTGCAATGAACCATTTCTTTACCCACTCTCACACACCTTCAGTTTGTGGCTGTTCTGAGGCCAGAAAACAGCAGCCAGTGACACCTCCCTGTCCAGCCAGGACTTTTTTTAGCTGGTAAAATCATTTTAATATCTAAATGTCATCACCCCAGTTCTGGAGAGCCTGGTGAAGGATGCAGGAGCCCATTGGCACTGAGGCTTTGGTGTCTGTCCTAAAAACCCCACGGGAAGTTCTGCCAGCAGAGAGTGCCCCAAAGAATGAGTGTGACATTTCTCCCCAGGTCTGGAAGGCACAGGGATGACACCAAAGTGGACGCTGTGTGCAGCTACAGGGACAATGCCAGCCTGGCCAGGTTTGACAGAGAAAAGCTCTACCAGGAGCTGAGCACCATGACAAACAATGTCACCAAACTGGGCCACTACAGCCTGGACAGCAGCAGCCTGTACGTCGATGGTGAGCATCCACGGGGAGAAGAAGGATTTTGGGATCTCCTGGAGATCATTCCTCATCACTGGGGCCTGAGCACTGAGGAACCCTTTGGTCTGCTGGTTTTCTTTAAGTTTGACACAATGACAAAATCCTACAGGATATTGCCCATTCCTTAAATCAGACCAATTTCTGCCAAATTTCACTGTCACAGTGTATGATCTAAGCAGGGATGTATCTATATTGCTTTTATGATATGAACAGATGTAAAAATACATTCACTCTACCCTTTTTATTCAGGTTTCACCCTCACAGACACAGCTGCCACCAAAAAGCCTCTCTTGACTGCAGCCAAACAGGGCTACAGGCTGAGCTTCAGAATAGTCAATGAAAACCTCACCAACCCTGACTCGCAGTCTCCAGAATACAGAGCAGCAGTGGAAAGCATCACCAACAAGGTAAGGAGGTATTTGAGAATACTTCAGTATTCTGGTCAGTTTTTGAAGAAAATACCAAAGATCTATATCTGAATAAAAAAAAAAAAATAAAAACCAACATTTGGAAACAAAAATTTCTAGAATCTGAAAGATATTATTAGCTTTTGATTCAGTTTTGGTTTTAAATTGTACCTGGTGGGTGTCACCCCTGCCCATGGCAGGGGACTGGGCCTGGAGGATCTTTCAGGTCCTTTGCTACCCAAACCATTTGATGATTCCTTGTGGTCTTAAATGAAATTCTCTCCAGCCAAAGACATGGACTGCAAAATGCCAGAGTTGATCTGTTAAATGAGCACACCCTCAGCATTTCACTCCCACCTCCAGAGGTGCATCCATGATTCACATCCATGATTCATTCCTAGAATCCAACAATTTCTCTTCAGCACAAACCAAATTTATCAACCAGATAAGGCCCTGATTGGGTGGGTTTTGCTGCCTCTGAGCTGTGGGTCTGTGAGGTTGGGGTGCCACTCAGGACACTGCTCTCCCACACTGGAATCCTGCTCGGATCAGGCAGGAATGTTTGCCAGGCTGGAATTCAGACCCCACCACCAGAAGGTGCCAATTCCAAAGTAAAACCCAACCCTATGAAATCCAACCACCAAAAAATAACCCTGGTGTTTCTCCAGAGCTCAAATCCCTCCTGCTGCCCTAAAGCCTCCATCACAGTGCCCAAAGTCATAAATATTTAATGTGACATTTTAATTGCAGATGAATCACTTGTACCGTCAGAGCGACCTGAGGGACCAGTTCCTGACCTGCAGGATCACCAGGCTGAGGTCTGGGATAAAATCTGATTTTATTTAAAGATTGCTACACCCTGGCACTGCTCTGAGTACCTCTGGCCCCTGTGGAATTCCTCCCTTCCTTTCTCCTGTTGGAAACTGATGCCCTAAGGAGGCATTTCCAGAATTTATCAGTTTGATTTATTTTTGGACAAAGGTTTCTCAGTCAGGGTTTCTGTAAGGCACCCTCAGGTCTCTGAGCATCCCAGGAATTAGGGATTCCATCCTTTACTGGGAACTGGTGATCCTGTGGCCTCTGCACTCCTCTCAACCTGAACTCCACAGATTTTAAAAGTGAGCTGTGGTGTCCTGCTCAGGATGGAATGAGGCTTGGACAAGGGACCCTCCCACAGGGCCAAAGCTTTAAAAAACCTAAAAGTGCTGCTCTTTCCTTGCATTCATGCAATACAAGCTAAATTTATCCAGAGAAGAGGTAAAATTTTAATTCCTGTCCCTGTCCAAAGGAAAAGCCCCAACCAGCCCATTCCACACCATGATTCCACCCTGTTACTTTAAACCACTCAACCTCCAGAGCAGCAGGAACCCTTCAGGAAACTCCTTCCCACATGGAGCTTCCTGCCTGTCCTGTTTGTAAGAGCCTGGACAAGAAATGTGAGACTCTCAAGTCTCTTAATAAAACTTCTGTTTATTGCCTAGATGAAATTACAGCAATCTTGGGTCATGGGTGATAAGAGCCAGCCTAAAGTTGCCAGTCACAACTGAAAGCATGAGCTGAGAGACCCCTAAGTTCTGGTTACAACATTATATCTTTTACATTATTTACATTTTTTACATTACATCTTTTTCTGTGCTGAATATGCTAATTTACATCATCCAACCAGTGTAAGATACAAATCCTATAGAATCTACATACAGCCTATTAGAACTATTACATTACCATATTGTGTTACCTTTAAAACCCTAAAAGCTGCTCTCTAGACCCCTTTTTTTTCTCTTCCTTGCCACGCTGGCAGGGTCTCTTTGACCCTTGGACCCTTTGGCATCCCTGTATTTACTTTATTTGTTCAATCACAGGGATCTTCCTTCAGCCCACTCAGCCTTTGTCTTTCCAGTTGTTCAGTCACTGACTGGTTTGGCATCTTACACACCAAAACTTTGCTTTCATTTCTACTTCACTCATAGGTTTCCTATTCTCAGAGTCTTTTACCAAGCAATCACATCTCTAAGACTTTCCTGTTCCATCTTCCCCAGCATTATTTCTCTCCAAACCCCTGTCCCTCTGCCCACAGGCCTGGATCCATAGTGGTGGACTGCCAGTGCTTCTTCCAGCCCCACCCCAACATCAGCAGGGCCGTGGTGGAAAGGACTTTCCAGGACAGGACCTCCAACCCCACGGGGCTGTGGCTGGGGAGCAGCTACAGACTGCAGGAATTCTCTGTGGACAGTAAGTGCATCCCACCCCTCCCCAGTGTCCTCAGGTGTTGCCATGAGGTTTTTCCTGGCTGCCTGAGCATTCATATTAAGGAGAAGTCTGTATCTTCTCATGCTCTTTTAATGTAAACACCAGCTCTGTTTATGGAACAGAGCCATTGTTTTACATTCCATGCTGGGACAAACAAGACTGTGTGACAGTCTGTGTGACACTGTAGACTGTGTGACAGCCCCCTTGACCAGTGTGGTGGGGAGGTGGGAACTCCATCCTCCAATCCACAGGCCTCATAGGAAATGTATAAAAGTGGAGTTTTGTAAATAAAGTTGTCTTCCTGCCCTGCATGTTCGGTGAACCCAGAGCAGAGTCCCAGTCTCATTTCCTGGTTGGCCTCGCTGTGATACACAGGGATAGCTCAGGGTGCCACAGCACACTCAGGACCTCCCAAACTCTGCTCTGTCACAGCACAAATCAACCTGAATCACTGGGCTCTGAGTTCACACATTCTCTAGTCATCGATGGCTTAAGGGGTTATTCAATATTAAGCTGTTCTTCAGTGTTAAGGTGTTATTAGAAATTAAATTGTTACTCAAAATCAAGGTGTTTACAGTATTAAAAAAATCAGAAGATGTGAACTGCTCACTGCAGCTTTCACCATCTAGAGCTAAATGGACTTTCAGCTTTTTTTCCCAATGTTCTCCATCCCAAAGGAATGAATGTCCTGGTACATTTGGAGTTTGCTGTGAGACCCCAGTGCAACTCAAGTTCTGCCAATCTAATACTTCAAGCCAAAAGGCTGCAGCTCAGTGCTGCTTGGTAGGAAAGCCTCAGTTTCTCTCTGCTAGAATTTAACTCTCCTCTCCATTTCCAGCCTTGGAACTCTCAGTTGAGGCAGCAACTCACAGGACACCCCTCGAGTCCAGCAAGGAAAACTTTGGATTAAATTTCCGAATCTCCAACCTTCCCTACTCGCCAGAACTGCAGGATTCCAGCTCCAAGATGTACCAGGAGAACAAAAAGAAGATTGAGAAAGAGGTGAAATGAACAGCAATAGCTTGAGCTCCCTGTCCAGGGATGTGTTAAATTAACTCAGCTTTCCTCAACTCTTCTGTTTCTCCCCATCAGCTCGAGGTGTTCAGGAACAGCCACCTCAAGGACCAATTTGTTGGCTGCACTGTGGAGAGATTTGGGTAGGTCCAGTGCTTTTTTGGACTCCCAAAAGAGCAGTTCAGAAAGTCATTTAGGGTGTCCACCCCTCCCTGCCAACCTCTGTGTCACACAGGAGTCACTCCATTCTCCCTCAGTCGCTTTTGCCTTCACCACAAAAGGTTTCTGTCCAAACAGAGCTGGTTTTGTTTCGGTGCTTGCAGAGCAGTTTTCATGCATGAACAATCCCAGGGTAAAGCAAACACGTTCATTCTTCATTTAATGTGTTCAAATAAGCTCAAATTGCATTGGCACAGAGCAGGAGAACCAACTGACCACACAACTGACCAGCCTGAGGACAAAATCTGCCTGTGTGAGGGTCCTCCAGTGACTCTTTGCAGGAACAAAGCAGCAGAATAGATTTAATTTTTAGAAATAGAGCTGATTTACCTCCTAAAGATGCCTTGCTGGGGATTAAATCAGTGGATGGATTTCACAAGGCTGCAGGAGCTCCTGTCTCACCCAGAACAAGCTGCTAAAAGTGACCCCATCCCAATAAAACATCGCTGGGACATCTGCAAACCTGAGACTCCCAATCCTTCCCCTGCTCTACTCAGCTCTGCTTCATTTTCTCTGCTCTCTGCCTGTCCCCCTGCAGGCCTGTGCACGGCAAGGTACACACAGAGGTCGCCTCAATCTGCAAGTTCACTCCGGATCCCCTCTCAGGGAGTTTACAAGAGCAGGAGGTGTTTGAGGAGCTCAAACTCCTGACCCAGGGCTTCACCAGGCTGGGCCCCAGCTATGAGCTGGAAGAGCAGAGCCTGCAGGTGGAAGGTGAGAGCTCCTGGAGGGACATTTTGGGGAATTCTTCCTAATTCTGTTGAAATCAGCTCCAGAGTTCTATTCCTCATCTGTCTCACTCCTCATTTCCAGGTTACTCTCCACTCAAGACAGATGAACCAGAGCCCACAAGATCTGGTAAGTGCCTTTTTTTTTTTTTTTTTTGGCAAGGATTGACCCAACAGCCACAAATACCTGAGCTCTAAGAAATAATTGAACCCTGATAAGTACTTGAGGTGTAATAAATCAGCATCAGATATCCTGGAATGGGACTAAACCCATGGAAAAGACCAAAACTCCAGGGCTAGTGGTAGCAAAGAGCAGGTGCCACCAGCCTGAGAGGAATGGAATTGAAGGCCAAGCAAAAGCAGAGCAGTTTGGGAACTCTTGGAAAACTCTGGCACCCATAAATTTTGATAACTGCAGTATTTCTAAAAAAAATACCAGGCCAGATATGGTTTAGAATTAACAGTGAACAGGAGAGAGGAAAAAAAATACCCTGAACTGTCACTGTCCCATGCACCACAAACGCTCTGGTAAAACAACTACAGCTTTTGAGCTGTGCCTGTCCCCAAAAGAATCCAGAATCAGTTATGGCAGAACTTTGTCACTCTGAACATCCCAGAAATTGTCACTGAACAGCCCTGGAATCAGCTGGGGGCTCTGCTGCTCCCTGCAGTGGCATTTAAGGTTGTGGATCCCTGAACCCTCACTCCATTTCCCCAAATTTCTGTAATTTGCCCTGACCTAAAGAGTTCAGCACTTCTGAGCTTTGCCAGGGTGAGATCTCCCTCTCATAATCCCACATGGATTAAAATCCCTGATTTTTTTTTCCCTTTTCAGAGCTTCAGTACTGGGCCATCATCCTCATCTGCCTTTTCACCCTGCTGGGCTTCATCCTCCTCCTCTTGTTGTGCTTCCTGGTGAGTGTCCCCTTTGCTGTCCCACCTGTCCCTTGGCTCCTGCAGAGCCACAGGAGGGACATCCAGACACATTCCCAAGGATCCCAGTGGGAGCTGTGCCTGGAAACAGCAAAAATCACCCCAAATCCTTCAGGCCCTGCCAGCTCTTCCAAGCACTGGGGATGGGGAAGGGAATTTAGAGTCAGCTGAGCAGATTTTCAGAAAAGGAAGCAGAATTTTCCCTCTAGAAAAGCAGCAGAATCGTGGCTGGCACTGGTTTTTTGCAGAGAAAAAAACACAAACCCAGAGGCAAGGCCAACATCAAGATGAGGAGCAGGAATTAGGGAATCCACAGGTGGAAATAGGGAATCCCCTGCAGCATTTCCCAAACCTCTTCCCTGTCCAAATACCTGCAGGATGAGCAGGTTCCAGGTGAGGGAGTGCCAAAAGTAACATTTTTAACAGCCTGTGGGGAAGCACATGGAGAATTTTGGATTCAGACTGCTGCAGCCTGGCAGGGCCGTGCTCCAGCTGCAGATCCCTGGAAAAGGCAGAGATTATTCCCTTCTCTGGTTTTGATGGGCAGCAACATCTTAAAAGCACTGCCTGAAACATTGCTTTGCACCAGCTGAGGAGAAGAGTTCATTCTGCAGAGAGCAGGGAGATTCAGGACACAAAATTACAGCCAGCAGGATTTAGGAGAGAAAACCCCTCTGCTGCAGAGCTGCCTCACAGCTTTTGGCATTTTGGGATTTTTATTCCCAAAATCCCTCCCTTCCCACCTGGCAACGTGATTTGGGGACACCTAACAGTGGGCAGAGCATGGGCTTAATTTTATGCCATTAATTTTGGTCTTTTTGATGTTAATTTTTGTTCTATCCCCACCAGGTCCTCTCCTGCCTGAGGAGGAAATCCCACCTGTACCAGGTGCAGCAGGGCCTCTATGGGTTGTACTTCCCCCACCTGAGCACAGGGAAGGTTCACTGACACCTCAGCTTGGCCTTCCCAGACCTGTTCGTCCACTGATGAAGGAAAAAAAATAGCTACAAAAACTAGAAAACATTTCTTTTATAAATTATTTCAGCGTTTTCTCTCGCCTTGAGACAAATCTTTGCACTATTGCCATGATTTTTTCATACTCCAGGAAACTGCCAACAGTGCAGGTGCTAAGGAAAGTATTTTTTTAAGCACTGCAGTGTTTGATATAAATATAATTTTTTATATAAATATTACACAACCAAAGGAAAATAAAAACTACCAGGAGCTGCAGTTTGCAAAGCCCTTCAGTGTTAACGTCAGTTTTCTGAAAAAGGCTTAAAATTATACTAATTTAGAGATTTTTGGGGACTGACTGTTGTAGACTTAGAAATCCCACCTAGATTTTAGCTTTTTCACCTTTTTAGCTTTAAAAATGTAAATATCTTAAATTAATTCAACTATTTCATCTATTTATAATTATGACATCATGATGTAAAGAGACATTGTTAAATCTGAGTGTGGCACAGCCAGGCTGTGCTTTTTGAGATTGCTGCTGATTTCAGTTCAATAAATGCCACATTTTACTGCCATGAAATTGTGTTTCCTTTGTGTCAGCATTTTGTCATCCCAAATCAGAAATTCTGCAGAAATCCCAGAGGTTTTTCTCCTCAGCTCCCATCCCACAGCATCTGATTTTTTGGAGGTTTTTTCCCCTCTCACCCAGCCAGAACTGCCCCAAAACTCCCATTCTGTGCCCCAATTACCTTGCCAAGCACAAGACTCGGGGCTGTTTCTCTGCAATTATTTGATCCNTCAGAATCTACGTCTTTGAGAAAGTTTGGTTCTGTTGATAAAAAAGCCATAAATTCTTCTTTACTGGATGATTTGGAAGTTCCTGTAACTATTACCTCATTATTAATTAACTATTATCTCATATTATCTTATCTGCTGAGGAATCTCTCTCTCTCTTAACCTAAAAAGAATATCACACACATACACAGCTTCTATTTTACTAAAACTCATTGTTAATTACAAAACTACATTCACTGTATTATTCAAATGTTAATACAGTATAACTTTGCTACCTAGCATAATATATATATAGTAAATAGCTGTGTAGAGCCACACAATGTGACTTTTTCCCAATCCCATCGTTAGCTGGACTCTCTGAAAGTGAAAGCATTTAATTAGAATTAACGAACCCACCTTTAGTCATTAATCCTTCACTGTTTCCAGGAAACCAACGCGGGTTTGGTGTCACCAGCTCCTCCAGGGCAGGTCCGACCAGTTCAGCGCAGCTCAGGGCTCCCTGCAGAGGATCAGGATCTGTTTGCTCGCTCGAACAAAGGCCCTGAGGCGATGATTAAATCAGCAAACATCGATTGAAAGCTCTCAGAGCTCTTGCAAAACATCTCTGCGGTGTCCCTGTCCCTATCCCCCCCAGCGCGGTGTCCCTGTCACCCCGAGCGCGGTGTCCCTGTCACCCCGAGCACGGCGTCCCTGTCACCCTGAGCACCCCGAGCTCGGTGTCCCTGTCACCCCCAGCGCGGTGTCCCTGTCACCCCGAGCGCGGTGTCCCTGTCCCTGTCACCCCCAGCGCGGTGTCCCTGACACCCCGAGCACGGTGTCCCTGTCACCCCGAGCGCGGTGTCCCTGTCCCTGTCACCCCCAGCGCGGTGTCCCTGACACCCCGAGCACGGTGTCCCTGTCACCCCGAGCGCGGTGTCCCTGTCCCTGTCACCCCCAGCGCGGTGTCCCTGACACCCCGAGCACGGTGTCCCTGTCACCCCGAGCGCGGTGTCCCTGTCCCTGTCACCCCCAGCGCGGTGTCCCTGTCACGCCCAGCGCGGTGTCCCTGTCACCCCCAGCGCTGCCCCTGCCCCGTGACTGGGACAGCCAGAGTGGGAAGGAATTGAAGGAATTCCCAGCTCCAGTCTGACCAAGAAAAGCTGAGTGGCCCTGATACTTTAAATTTTCATGTATTTCAGGCTCTGTGCTGCCCAGGGGTGCAGTTCTGAGCTCACATTGAGTGTTAGTGAGCTCTGTCCACAGAGCAGGGACACAAAACAAATCCTTGTCCTGCTGGAGGCCAAGGCCAACTTTCAGCCCAAAACCACAAACAAGGGTGGCTGAGGGAGGGACAAGGATGGGACCTCAAAACCTGAAAATGTCATTGGACAATTAAACCCCAATGTGCAAACGAACCAAAATTTATAAAAATGCAAGATCTCGTGACTGGTCAGCCAGATTGTGACCATTCTCAGTCCACCTTGGTTAGGCCCTGTCCTGCCCTAGGTGGATCCTAAAGGCCTTTCAATAAATCCCTGCTTTATTCTCCAGCTCTGTCCACTCTCTGTTTCAGCTCAGCCTTCCCAAGGCATCAACCCAGCCATGAGAATCATAAAATCCTGGAAGGACCCTCAGGGATCATTGATCCAACCCCTGTCCCTGCACAGACACCCCAACAATCCCACCCTGAGCATCCCTGAGAGCTCCTGCAGCTCTGGCAGCCTTGGGGCTGGGACCATTCCCTGGGGAGCCTGGGCAGTGCCCCAGCACCCTCGGGGGGAAGAACCTTTCCCTGAGCTCCAGCCCAAGCCTGGCACAGCTCCAGCCCTTCCTGGGCTCCTGTCCCAGAGCAGAGCTCAGCCCAACCCTGACACAGCTTTGTGACATCGCAGCAGCAGCTCCTGCCTTGGCAGCCCTAGGGAAAGCCCTGGATCTTCAGCTGTGCCTCAGTTTCCTTCCCCTGGTTCCTCTCTCCCCTGGGCAGTCCTGTGGGTTCCTCTGCCTTTCTTCCCTTCCCTGGAACTGCACCAGGGCAGCTCCTCAGCGTCCCTGTCCCTGTGTTTGTCCCCAGCTGAGGCCCTGCTGCCACCAAGGAGTGATCTGGCTGCTGGCAGCACCAACCCCACCCTGCCTGGGAATGGCTGTGAGGTCACAGCCACTCCATCAGTCCCTCCTGAACGCTGGAAAGCAGCCTGAGCTGCACAGAGGAGATTGAGCTGCTCCTCATCCTCCTCCCCAGCTGCTCCTGCTCCATTTGGCTCTTAGGGATGGAGAAATGCTCCGACTGCTTTGGAAGCAGCTGTCAGAAATCTCTGTGTGCAGCAAGGGGACCCTCAGGGAGTCACACTCAGACACCTCTGCCACCTCGTGCTCTCACCAACAACCCAGCACCACTTCCCAGGGCCAGAATCCCACCCTGTCCCACCTCCCATGGAGAGAACAGGGACAGCCTGAGCTGTTTGTCCACCCAGCCCCAGATGGGATTGACAGGTCCATAGGCAGGAGCTCCTCCTTCCTGCTCACCCCCCTCAGCCCTTCCTCTAATTAGTTAATTAATCTAATTGCATCTCGTCTGCATTTCTCCACTACGAACCTCATCCTGGGGCAGCCAGGGGATCTCCACCATGCCCAGCCAGGAATTTAATTTGGGAACGGGTTGTTTTAGCAGCAAATGCATCATTTTGTTAGTGCCAATTGCTAAATTTACTGGCATGGCTTGGTGCCACCTGCAGGGCTTAGTGTCACCTACAGGGTTTGGTGTCACCTGCAAGGCTTGGTGTCATCTGCATGGCTTGGTGCCATCTGCAGAGTTAGGTNCACCTGCAAGGCTTAGTGCCACCTGCAGGGTTTGGTGTCACCTGCAAGGCTTAGTGTCACCTACAGGGCTTGGTGTCCCCTGCAGGGTTTGGTGTCCCTTGCAGGCTTTATTGTCCCCTGCAGGGTTTATTGTCACCTCCACGATGCCAAACAGCCCAAGGGACACCTACCTGTGCTCAGGCAGGGCAGCTCAGCAATGCCAATCCCCGGCAAAGGTGTCACCTGTGGCTCAGGGCAGGGACACTCGGTGGCAGCTGGTGACCAGTGCAGCCTCGGGCAGTGTCCAGCAGGATGTCACAGGAGGTGCTCCCTGCAGGGAGGAGTCCCCTCAGGGCAGGGCAGAGGTGGCTGCAGGGGTTGCCGGGGCTGGGGTTCCACTG
>VXBR01000017.1:19801-33144 GCA_013400215.1 Cisticola juncidis | reverse complement strand
ATGGCTGCAGGGGCCGCCGGGGCTGGGGTTCCACTGTCCCCGCCAGCCCCGGTGATGTCACAGCGCCCTCGGGCACATCCAGCATTCCATCCCAGAGATCCCACATTCCATCCCAGAGCTGCCCCCGGAGCCAGCAGGGCCCTGCCAGGACCTGGGCACTGCGGGAGCGTGGCAGGGCCATGGGATGGGGCAGGGCCATGGGGTGGGGCAGGGACAGGGCAGGGGACGGAGGGGAGGCTGCAGGAACGGGGGAGGGATGCAGGAATTGCAGGGAGGAAGGCTCAGGGATGCTGGAATGATGCTGCAGGACAATTTCTCCCGGCTCTCTGACCAGCAAAGACCTTGAGTCTCAAATGGACCCCAAGTGGTCACTGCAACTCCTCTGAAACTTTCCAGAAAAAACCAGTTCATCCTTCCTTGGAAACCCAGCCCCAAATCCTCGGAGGGAGGAGCAGCCCCTGGAATCCCAGAGCCACAGGGCCGTCCCTGTCCTGAGCTGTGGCACCCTGTGACTGTGGGTGTCACCTCTGCTGCAGGTGGCATTGCTGAGCCCCAGCACTGCAAGAAACAAGGTTATTCAAAATCCAAATTATTTCAATCTTACACTGCCTGATTTCACAGCCCCAGGGAGGGCAGAGCACCAAGATTTGCGCTCCAAATCCAGCTCAGCTCCTTTGGCTTTGGCAGCAAAGGCTGAACAGCAGCGCCCTGCAAGGGGCAACCGGGCTTGGATTGAGAAATTGGATTGGAAATTCAGATTCAGAAATTCAATAACAATAAATAATAAATTCTAATACATAAACAACCTCCAGAGTGTTCACAGGAGGTGAATCCCCACCTCCCAGGTGACATCTAAGCTGTGGGGATGTGGTCAGACAGGTCCCACCTCAGCCCATCCCAGGGCAGCCATGCTCAGCATCCTCTGCATCTTCTGAGCACCTCCAGCATCCTCTAACCGTGTGCCTGAGCTGTGGCACTGTGTCCCCACGGGTGTCACCTCTGCTGGAGGTGGCATCACTGAGCCCCAGCATTGAGAAACAAAACAAAAAAATCCCCAAATGAGACCATGAAACCCTTCAGGACCTTTGAGCACCACTGGTTTTCCCACCCCATCCCTGCCCAAAGCAGAGGATCCTGAGGGGCATCCTGGGGGTGCTAAACATGCACAGGACACAGGGCTGGAAAATCCCATCCCTGGGGCCAGAGGTGCCTCCCTGTCCCTGTCCCTGTCCCTGTCCCTGTCCCTGTCCCTGTCCCCATCCCTGTCCCTGTCCCTGTCCCTGTCCCTGTCCTGTCCCTGTGCCTTGCTGTCGCTCCAGTCCTGCAGCCCCATCCTGTGGCCACCCAGAGCCCCCAAGGTGGCCCTGCCAAGGCCATGCTGGGGCTGGGGACATCCTGCCACTGCCTCTGCCCCAGCTGGCCCTGCCCGTGCTGGCCCTGGGGACAGGGGCCATGCCCAGGGGGGACACGGAGCCCTCCTGCCCCTGCCAGGCCCACCTGGGTGTCCTTTGGGGCAGGGCAGAGGTGCCCGCAGGGACCCCCAACACCGGGGTTGCCAGGGCAGGGCTTCCACTGGCCCGGGTGATGTCACAGAGCCCTTGGGGACATCACCCAGTCCTGCTAGATTCCATGGGGAATTCCAGTCCCACGGGATGTGTTCCCTGCCCCCAGCCCTGCAGGGACACTGCCAGGGGACAAGGATACTGCCATGGGGCTCCCCAGTCCTGGGCTCAGCCCCAGACCCTGCCCTGCTCCGATGGCCCCGGGACCACGCAGGCTCCGGGATCACCCTGGCAGCACCACAGCCCCGGGACACTCTCCCAGAGATGGGAAACATTCCCAGAGCTGCCCCAGGAGCCAGGAAAGGCCCTGCCAGGAGCTGGGCACTGCAGGAGCGTGGCAGGGCCATGGGATGGGGCAGGGACAGGGCAGGGGAGCAGAGGGGAGGCTGCAGGAATGAGGGAGGGATGCAGGAGGGATGCAGGAGGGTTGCAGGAGGGATGCAGGAGGGAGGCCTGAGGGATGCAGGAGGGATGCAGGAGGGATGCAGGAGGGATGCAGGAGGGATGCAGGAGGGAGGCCTGAGGGATGCAGGAGGGATGCAGGAAGGATGCAGGAGGGATGCAGGAGGGATGCAGGAGGGATGCAGGAGGGAGGCCTGAGGGGTGCAGGGAGGAGGGGTCAGGGATGCTGGAGGCATCTGTGAGGACACTTTCCCAGGGATTTCTGACTAGCAAAGAGTGTTTTGTTCTCAAATAAACTCCAAGCAGTCACTTCATCTCCCCTGAAACTTCCAGAGAAAACCAGTTCACCTCTCCTTACAAACCCAGCCTGAGCTCTCTGGAGGAAGGAGCAGCTCCTGGGGTCCCCAGAGGCTCTCCCAGCCCCACACAGCCCCTGCCTGCTGCCTGCCCAGGGCTGTCCCCGCGGCTGAGCTGGCCCCGTGTCACACCGACCACGGCCCGTGTCCTGTGGAGCAAAGAGCTGCAATTTATTTCCTGTGAGCTGCAAGGGAGCCACGGTGGGGGAGGAGAGCAGGCACACCCCGAGGTGTTACTGTGCACCGCTGCTATCAGCTGAGGAATCTCACCTTTGTTTGTCGGGCTGTTCCTTTTTCTGGTAAAGGTTTATCATGGTCAGGGCTCTCCTTGTGCCCCCGAACACCCCTGCAGTGACCACAGCCCTGGGAGGGCACAGCTGCAGGCACAGCACAGCTGGCACAGCTGCACTGCTGCATTTACACTACAGCTGGCACAGCTGCACTGCTGCATTTACACCACAGCTGGCACAGCTGCACTGCTGCATTTACACTACAGCTGGCACAGCTGCACTGCTGCATTTACACCACAGCTGGCACAGCTACACTGCTGCATTTACACTACAGCTGGCACAGCTGCACTGCTGCAGGCACAGCACAGCTGGCACAGCTGCACTGCTGCGTTTACACCACAGCTGGCACAGCTGCAGGCACAGCACAGCTGGCAGAGCTGCACTGCTGTATTTACAGCACAGCTGGCACAGCTGCAGCCCCACAAATCCCCTTTTTCCTTCTGCTGCAGCAGCAGCTCCTTTCCCTGAGGATTCACCCTGTGGGGTGGAGGCAGGAGCAGGGAGCTCATCTCTGCTCTCTGCTCTCCATCCCCACGAGCTGGGAGTGCCCTTGGAGCTCCTCTGTCCCCTCTGTCACATCCCCTGAGGGTGCCTGGGCACTGCCACCACTGCAGGGGATCAAACACCTCCAGCACCTCTTTATCTCCCCTTTCCCATGGAGGGGGATGCTCCTGTGAGTGTTTGGGAGGAGCTTTCACAGCAGCAGAGATCGTGTGGGGCTTTCAGGGGCAGCTCCTGGGGCAAAACCTGCACGGAAACACCAACCTGGTGCTCTGGGCCCTGCACATCGATGGGTGACAGTGTGCAGGTGGGGATTCGGGGACAAGGCACAGCCCAGCTGGATGCCAGGGGCTGGGGATGTGGGCACAGCCCAACAGGATGCCAGGGGCTGGGGACAAGGACACAGCCCAGCAGGATGCCAGGGTCTGGGAATGTGGGCACAGGCCAGCAGGATGCCAGGGCTGAGGAACTGGCACAGCCCAAGAGAATTCCAAGGGCTGAGGAACTTGCCCAGCCCAGCAGGATGCCAGGGGCTGGGGAATTGGCACAGCCCAGTAGGAAAGGCACAGCCCAGCTGGATGCCAGGGGCTGGGGATGTGGGCACAGCCCAACAGGATGCCAGGGGCTGGGGACAAGGACACAGCCCAGCAGGATGCCAGGGTCTGGGAATGTGGGCACAGGCCAGCAGGATGCCAGGGCTGAGGAACTGGCACAGCCCAAGAGAATTCCAAGGGCTGAGGAACTTGCACAGCCCAGCAGGATGCCAGGGGCTGAGGAATTGGCACAGCCCAGCAGCATGCCAGGGGATGTGGGCACAGCCCAAGAGAATTCCAAGGGCTGAGGAACTTGCCCAGCCCAGCAGGATGCCAGGGTCTGGGAATGTGGGCACAGGCCAGCAGGATGCCAGGGTCTGGGAATGTGGGCACAGGCCAGCAGGATGCGAGGGCTGAGGAACTGGCACAGCCCGAGAGAATTCCAGGGGCTGAGGAAATTGCACAGCCCAGCAGATGCCAGGGGCTGGGGATGTGGGCACAGCCCAGCAGGATGACAGGGCTGAGGAACTGGCACAGGCCAGCAGGATCCCAGGGGCTGGCGGTGTGGGCACAGGCCAGCAGGATGCCAGGGGCTGAGGAACTGGCACAGCCCAAGAGAATTCCAGGGGCTGAGGAATTGGCACAGCCCAGCAGGATCCCAGGGACTGGGGACATGGCACAGCCCAGCAGGGTGCAGGGGATGTGGGCACAGCCCAGCAGGATGCCAGGGGGTGGTGCTCAGGTTCCAATCAGGGACAGCAGCACCCTGTACCGAAGGGATTGGTCTGGCTCCGAGCTGACAGCAGCTCCCAGGTTACTCCGAGCCCTTTTTGGGGATGAAAACCAAACACAACCCAAACACATCCCCTGCAGCCCCTCCCGGCTCACAGCCTGCAGGGCCCAGCGCTCTCCCCGTGCTCAGAGCCCTCCTCTCCTCACTCACAGCGACACCGTGTGTGTTTTTAGTGGGATGCAAAACCCCCGCTCCAACAGGGACGGCACGGAGCGGGGGGAAAGGCATGGTGTGATTTTTGAGGTTACTCAAAACACTGAGGTAATTCAGCGGAAAGTCTTTTTCTGCTGTAATTTCACTCTCCATGCCAGGCTGCTGCTGCTGTATTAGAGAAAGGCAGCGCGTGTGGGAGGTGTGAATTAATGTTACCGCACTGGGAAGGTGGTGACGACTGGAGATCTCACAATGATGCACATCACATCAGGCTCCCTCCTCAGTAAGGGCTGTGAGCGAGTGCAGTGGAAAAACAAAAAGGACATAATTGGTCTTTTAAGAAAAAGCCCAAACCAAAGAGCTGTGAGACACGGGCGTCAGCAGATGCTATTTCAAAGCACAGACACTCACCTTCCTCTCTCCTGGGACAAGTGTTAACCTTTAAATGCAGCCTTTCCACTCCCTTCCCTTTCACTCACGTATTTTTTTCCTCCCCCTGCTCCCCACTTGCCAAAATCACCTGAGTTTCCCCATTGAGAGCCCGTGGCTGTTGTGTGCTGGGAGCTGCTCCATCTAAACCCATCCCTGTGCTGCCACAGGCTTTTCCAGCTGCAAAATCTCCCTGTGGCACCCAGGACTTGAGCATCGGCCTCATTTCTTGTCCTTCCTGTGCCAGTTCTCCTGGAGATGTGGCTGGAGATGAGCACCCAGCTGTGGTGCCAAGGGGAGCTGGGCAGGGGCAGCTCTGATCTCTGTGGTGAGCAGGGACAGAGCCCAGGAAGGGCTGGAGCTGTGTCAGGCTTGGGCTGGAGCTCAGGGAAAGGTTCTTCCCCCCGAGGGTGCTGGGGCACTGCCCAGGCTCCCCAGGGAATGGTCCCAGCCCCAAGGCTGCCAGAGCTGCAGGAGCTCTCAGGGATGCTCAGGGTGGGATTGTTGGGGTGTCTGTGCAGGGACAGGGGCTGGGCTGATGATCCCTGGGGGTCCCTTCCACCACCCAGGATATTCTGGGGTTCTGTGGGTTATTTTAACTCTCCTGGCCTCCCATCTTCCCCAGTGTTTCCAGTTCAGGTGCTGTGCTGGGTGGAGGCAGCTCTGGGGAAGGAGGGTGCCCCACAGGTTGTCCCAGCTTCTCCTGCTCAGGCTCCAGCTGGGGGTGGCCCCTGTTCCGATTTTCCACTCCCTCAGGGTGTTCCTGTTCAGGGGAAACAAAAGCTCCTTTGTACATCCTGCACCCAACCCTCGGCAATTCAGGAGAAGGGGAATGAGGCTGAGCCTCCTCCTGCCTCCAGCAGCGCCCGAGGCCAGGCAGGACCGAGGGGCTGAGGGAGAGGGGAGAAAACCAGGAGGATCCCCGGGATACCGAAGGGAATTGTGCAATTTCTCATTCACATCCAATTCTCCTTCCCGAGGGAGGAGCAGGGGTGGAGGGGGATTTGCAAACCCCCCGGGCCGGGAGGAATCTCAGTGCTGCTCCTCATCCTCCCACTCCCCCTCTCTGGGCATCCAGGTCCCTGTTTACTTGGAATAAGAGGATTTAGTGATCAAAATTGCCTTTAGTGATCAAATTGCCTTTAGTGATCAAATTGCCTTCTAATGCTGAAGTTTCAGCCTTTGCTTCAAAGGCATTAAGAACAAAAATAGGATTTTTTTTCTGATGAAAATGCCTGACTCAGGCACTGAGAGTTCCCAACTGCTGCTTTAGGGCCAAGTGCTTCAGAAAATGAGAGGAAGCTGCTGTGAGAGGCTCATGTCACCAAATGTCCCCAAAGGCTTCCCTGTCCCACCCAATGGAGCAATCCCCAGCTCTTTAGGATTAGGTTCAAAAAGATTATTAGAAAGTAAATAATTCAAATCTTACAGCGTTTGATTTCATAGCTACAGGGAGGGCAGAGCATCAATCTTTGCCCCCTAAATCCAGCTCAGTTTCTGAACTTTGGCAGCAAAGGCTGAACAGCAGCGCCCTGCAAGGGGCAGCTGGATTGAGATTCAGAAATGAAATTATACTAAATAATAATTTGTATTAAATTAAACCACCCCAGGGTGTTGACAGGAGGTGGATCCCATCTCCCAGGTGACGTCCAGGCTGTGGGGATGTGGTCACTGAGGTGCTGTGACAGGTCCCACCTCAGCCCCTCCCCAGGGCAGCCACACTCAACATCCTCTGAGCAGCACCAGCACCCTCCAGCCTCTCAGAAAACAACACTTTTTAACTGAAACCTCCCAAATTCTGCCCACTTTGGCAGGGGGAGTCCGTGTCCCCACAGTGAGGGGCTCAGGAGCTTCAGCCCTGTGCTTGTGCTGCTCCCACAATGAATGGGACAGACCTGTGGCCACCAGGACTCTGGGGCTCCTCTTCTGTTCCTGTGCAGAATTTCAGGGCTCAAACACAAATCCTCCACTTCTCCTCCATGCTGAAATTTCAGATTTCCCCATGGTGCTCACCAAAAAGGATTATTTTGCTCCAGGCTTATCAAGGCATGGCATAAATAATGCAACAGCATTTCCATTCCCTCCTGGATTTTGTGTTTTGCTTTTCCTTTTCCTCCTCACTTTCAAGCTGTTTTTTACCCTCAACTCTGAAACACTGAGGAATTCAGGAAGGTCATTTATGCCACAGGAAAATGCAGAAGCAAGTAGGAAATTTGCCTGGGTTGTATTAAAACTTTTTAATTTTGTCTAATTTGTGGGACCAGGTCAGACTGGGGGTGAGCCCTGGTGCCTCTCAGCTGTGTCTCCCATACATTTCCATTTGCTCCAGGAAGACAGGCGGAATTAAGGAATTAATAAAATCATGCCAACCAGCTCCAAGCATTTTCTAGAAAAGTTATTTTATCCTGAAAAAAAAACCACCCCTCCAATTTTCCCAAGTAAATTCCAATACAGAGATTCCTCTCCTTTCATTTTCACAGAAAATAAGAACCAAAAGTGCAACTTAACATCTAAACCTTTGATATTTGGTGGGGTGGAGGGAGGGAAATGCTGACAATAAGAAAAGCAGGACCAGATCTTGCCTCTTTCACCTGCCAGGGAGGAAAAAGGGAATTCCCTGAGCAGCTGTAATTGCTGAGGAGCAGGAAAACTGCCCGGGAAGGATTTTCCTGCCCTTCAGCTGGGGAACAAAGAGAGCACATCTGGAGCTGGGGGTGACCAGGAGGCCACATCTGGATGGCTGCACTGACATCCTGTGGCTGCATTCCGGAGGAAATCTGGGGGGATCAATAAAAGCCTTAATTTCTTTCCTCTGATCTCTTCCAGAAGAGGAACCTCCGGCAGCTGAAGCAGCGACCTTGTGTCACCAGAAAATATTCAGAATTTCTGATGTGGGAAGCAAAGAGAGGTGGCAGAGCAGGGGGAGGCTCAGGGCATCCCAGCCATGGTGTGGGACAATCCCAGAGCTCAAATCTGCCCAGCAGAGCCTCCTCTGCAGGGTTTGGTGGCTTTGGGGAACACGGGGAGCTTTCCTGCTCAGAGACACAACAAACTCCTCACACCTCCTGCCACTGCTTCATCTGCAAGGAAAAAAATCTCCCCTTCTGCCCGGGCAACACCTCCCTCTCTCCTGGGGTGCAGAGAACCCAGCTGGGCTTCCCAAAGCCGGGCTTTGTTGGGCCAGAGCAGCATTTGCACATAGAAAAAATGGAAAGGACCTTAAAGATCATCCAAATCCAACCCTCAGGCATCCAATATTGTCCCCCACACCTCTGTGACCCTTCCAGCTGTGCACCAGATGTGTGGTGGGTGTTGATCTCTGCAGGCACCGGGGCTGAGGAGGCCCCGGAGCTCTGGGTCTGTGCAAAGGGAGGGATAAACCAGCAGGAAGAGCAGACAATTCCCAGGTTTAAACACAGTAAACAAAGAATTCTGGGGAGATTGTGGGGATTTTATTAGAAAAGTGACATTTGGGGTTGTAGGTAGACTTGGTTCACATTTCAGGCCAAGCCATCAATAATTGAGGGAGTTTGGACAGAAAAAAAAAAAAAGAAAAAGGAGAAATAAAGACCACACAACCCTGAGTGAGGCCTGGGGAGTTCAGCACAGCTTTGCCCCAGCCTCCTGCAAAACAGAGAGGGGGAAAATCAGGAAAAAGCCACTCCTGAGGAGGGCACTGGGGCTGTGTCTGCTCCAGTGAGCCAGGGCTGCACCAGGCCTGAGGAGAAACTGGGATGGAGACCCTTGGGCCACTTTGTGAGAGGTTTGGGGACCAAGGCTGAGCAGTTTTTAGCTGTTCCTTTGGCCCACCCAGCCCGAACACCTCCCAGCTGTGAAGATTTTTAATACCTGAAAAGAACAGAAATCAGAACCAGGCCAGCTCAATTCACCCTGGAGTGCTGCTCTCTGAGCAGTTTTGAGGTCAGGGAGTTGCCAGACCTCCCCTGCTGCCTCTGATGTTTTAACACTCGCCAGGTCTGAGTAAGGCTGTGAGAAATGAGAGCTTGTGGTCTTCAGGAGAACTGAGACCACAAACCTGGCCTGGGATAAATAACTCGATGTGGTCACACCTCTGCAGCTGCATTTCAGCAGGTTCCTGGAGAAATCTCTCTGTTTCTCTTTGTTTTCTGCAACACAGACAGGAATTTATAGGATGTGATAAGAGAAAGATGGGAGCTGGAAGGCAGCTCCATAAATCTGAGTGTCCTGCTCCCAAAATATCCCAAATAATCCCCTAATCCCAACCCCTTGCTGCGAATTACTGCACATGGACAAGGATTTGGGGGGGAATAAGGGACTTGGGCAGCACCTCCCAGCTTTTTGCACCAAATGGCAAAATCTGCTTTGTTCTTTTGCAAGGCAAAGGATGGAGCTGCAGCTGAGGGGACACAGGAGGCTGAGGTCACCCTGGGGATGGTCAGGGGTGTCCAAGGTGACACTGTAAGATGTGCCCACAGTGTCTGTTCCATCACTATCACCGCAGACAGGGAAAGAACCACACAGGACACGCTGGTGAGCGAAGCAGGAAGAAAAAAGGGCGAGTTTATTTACAAAACTCAGTTTTATACATTTTTTATGTGACTTGTGGATTGGAGGATGGAATTCCACCTCTCAGCCCACATTGGTCAAGCCAACTGTCAATCACCTTTCTCCTCCCACCTAGAAATCTGTAAACAATGAAAGACAATTAGCAAAACACGGCCAGTGTTTACAGTGGAAAGGGTGATAAGGTAACATTTCTGACTCTAATGTGAAAAATCTAACAAAAAGCTTAAAAAAGTCTTCAAAACCAGGGTAACATGTCCCCACCTCCAGGAGCTGCTGGATGCAGCTGGGGCAGGGCTTCCCTGTCCCTCCCTCCGGAGATCTCCTGTTCAGGGGCCACCAAGGCCCTGCCCTGGCTCACAGGGAACTCCCTGGAGCTCTCTCTGTTCCATGGGCAATCCAGGAGCCCCTGCAGGACCCATGGAATGAGATCAGCCCAGGGGGAGGAGCCAGGCATTTCCCCCTGGATATAATCTGGGATTTGGGACAGCACAGGGGCCTGACCNTTTTATTATATTTAATTTTTAATATTTTTAAAATATGTTATATTTTACTTTACTAGTTTACTTTACTAGTTTACTTGACTTTACTAGTTTACCTTTTTTTACTTTTTTTTTTCTCTCTCTCTCCTATTAAATTGTATTTCTGACTTGGAGTCTCTCACTGGTTTTGCTTTCCAGCCAGCAGAGGTGGTGTCTCCAGGCCATTTCCCCAGCTCTGTCCAGCCTGACTCTGCTGTGGAAGGATGGATGGACTCACAAACATTTTGAGGTTTATCATCTTCAAGCCACATTGATAAATCAGGCCAAGGGTTCCATGGTCATGCACATCTCCAGCCCTGGAAGTCCAACAGGCACCAAAACATTGCCCTGTGCAATTTCCTCTGCTCCCAGCAGCTCCCGAGGTGCTGACCCTCAGGTTCTGTCCCTTTCAACAACAGGGATGTGGGTGGGCATGAAAATCCCATTAAAAACCTCCACTTCCCTTAAAACCCCTCCAAATACCCTTAAACACCCTCCAAAGCTCAGCTTTTCCACTTTTCCAAGTTTGTCCAGGCAGTGCCTGAACAGCCCCGGGGTGACTGAGCCAGGCAGAGAACTGGGACCAGTTTGATGTGCAAAGTGGGGGATTTACAAAGGGGAGGGTGTGAAGTAGGCACCGAGATCTAAAGATAAGGATGAGGCTCAGCAGGAAAGGGACAGGTCCAGCAGAGCAGGGAGCAGCTGATAAGGCCAGCAGGAGATAAGGGGCAGAAAAGCTGCCTGAGGTCAGCACTTAGCCAAATCTCACATAATCTGTGTAGGAAACAGCAAAGCTCAGCCTAAACCTGGTCCAGAGGCTGTGACTCACCCCAGGGTCAGAGCATCACCAAGAACTCAGAGAAGAAATGCTGCAGTTCCTCCTCCCTGCTGCCCAACTCTCAGGGTTGTTTTTCCCTGAGATTCTCCTCGGGGTTGCTGTTCCCCGGGGTAATCAGGTTTTCAGTCTTCTCTTTGCCCTGGGTGTTTCACACCAGAGCCAGAGCAGACAGGCTGAGTCCAGCAGTGTTATTAAGGCTGTTTATTCTAAATTATCTCTCAGTTCTTGTCCAGCTCTGCAGGGCATCCCCAGCAGAGCAGGACTGGGCGGCTCAGAGAGCCCCACACCTCATGTACAGCACCCCTGACCCAACCACATTCAAAATGCACTTTTTATTGACAGAATTTTACCAATGCCCACTGCCTATGCTAACATGGCATTTCTACTCTAAACCAATCTCTAAAATCCAACTCAGCAAAAGATGGGGGACGAGAGCAAGAACAAGGAGCACAGGGGCCACTCCCCAATTCCTCCAGCTTGTCCCTTCAGCCCCAGATACTAAAAATCCCAGATTCTACATTTACATTCTATGATAAACTAAATACTGCTTATTTTGAATTCTCTCAGCTTGTGATTCTTCACACACTGTGGGCATTCACTGCCATGGCAGGGATCAGAGGCAGTGTCCTCCTGGGCTCTGTGTGAGGCTCTGACCCCCCTGTACAGACCCCAGACCCCCCTGTCCGGTCTCCAAACCCTCCAGGGATGTTCTGGACTCCAACACCCAACCAGCTCATTCCCACTGCAAACCCCCTCCAAGGCTGGGATTTGGGAAGAATCCCACCCCTCTGCCCTGCAGGGATCCCCAACAGCTCCCCCTGAGCTGCAGGTCAGGCCTGACCCTGCCAGGCTTCTCTGGGAATTGATGGTGCAAACACCAAGCCAGGACGTGAGGATTATTTTCTTTTCCCTTTCTCTAGAAACCCTTCTAGGAGTGACAAAACATTAAATGGACAGAATTCTATTCAGTGGGGACTTTCAGTTTGATCTGAGTCTGAGCTGTCCATGCAGTCTCTGCTCTCCTGAGTGAGGGGGTCAGGATGCACTGCAGGGAGCAGCTCCTTTTCAGATGGGTAATGCTGCTCGTGCTGTATGGCTTAGAAATTTCCCTTCTGATTATTTTGTAATGCTTGAAAATATAACCAAAATTAAATTTCAAACTGTTTTTTGAATCAGCATTGCCCTCCCGGGGGCTCCCCAGTGTGTGAGCAGGGCACTGTGAAGGCAGCACCTCTTTCCAGAAGTCATTGCTGACTTTTGGTGCCTTGGCAATGATTCAGTTTGGGGCCTGAGCCTAAGCTAAAGGTCAGTATTAACTCATGCTCTGAAGGGAGGGCTGTACTCATCTCTGTGCCCAGCTCTGCAGTGTGACACACAGTGCATGAAATGGGTGGGATTTTGCTGGGTTTTTTGCAGTTCACTGTGTCTGGCGACAGAGAAATCCCCCTCCTGAAGCACAGCCATGGAGAAGCATTTGGGTGAGGCTTTGGCCCCATCCAGGCTTGTCCCCAACGCTGGGGGTGCTCAGCAAACCCCAGGGGGAGCAGCAGCAGCATCACCCATCCCCAGCTCCCCTGAGCCAGAGTCACCCCCAGCTCCCCTGAGCCAGAGTCACCCCCAGCTCCCCTGAGCCAGAGTCACCCCCAGGTCACCTGAGCCAGAGTCACCCTCAGGTCACCNCCAGGTCCCCTGAGCCAGAGTCACCCCCAGGTCCCCTGAGCCAGAGTCACCCCCAGGTCCCCTGAGCCAGAGTCTCCCCCAGGTCACCTGAGCCAGAGTCTCCCCCAGCTCCCCTGAGCCAGAGTCTCCCCCAGCTCCCCTGAGCCAGAGTCTCCCCCAGCTCATCTCCAAATCCTCCTGGCAGATTCACCCTTCCTGAAATCCTCTCCCTGTTTTTTGACCCCTCTGGTTTCTTGCTGCAGGCTTTAGTCACGAGCTGCATGAAAAAAAATCCATCCTGCAGCTTTTGCAAAGTCTCTGCCCACTTTCCCTGGGTGGCAGGCATGGAAAGCTCTGAGCAATTTTCCCCTGCTCACATTCTCCAGGGCTCCCCTGATGTACATTGTGTCCCTCTCAGGTGCTTCCTGCCAGCTGAAAGGCAAAACCTCCCTGTCCTGGCAGACAGATAAAAAATACTGGAAGAGTTTTCCAAAGAGGGACAAGCAGGAAATATCTCCTTGTCTCCCCCTCTTAGGACACAGAGAGGGTTTTTTATTCTATAATGTGCAGCCCAGCAATAAATCATCTTGAAAACTGCCTGAAATCGCTTTGGAATGAAGACTAATTAAAGAATTAACTAAGGCTAAGCAGAGGCAGGAACAGCTCAGCTCACATTTGGTACAAAAATGGCTCTTTTCTGAGGGTGTTGCTGAATGTGGAATTTGAGATAATGGACAGGGATGGATGGATGGATGGATGGA